>OMNZ01089219.1:0-21198 GCA_900303255.1 Lesueurigobius sanzi
TGAAACGGTTTATATTTGTAGTTTTATATTGAATACAATGAAATATATCTGCCAGGTGACTGATAATGTTGTCATATTAATAACAAACTGCAATCAGGCATCTTAATTAAAGTGCATACATTTTAGTCGTCTAGTAAAAATGTTAGTCGACTGAGACGCCACCGACTGATTAGTCGACTAAACGACTACAAGGGGGCAGCCCTACACGATACGATATTGATCTCACTGTACGATATTTATTGCGATATTGTGGAGAGGCTCACGGTATTGTAAAAAGCTCACGATATTGTGTTTATGATGATAAATAACTAAAAACTGACATTTAATCTGCTTGTGTAAGACACCAGGCCATGTAATGTTATATTTATGGATCATGACAACATAAAATGTATCATAGTTTAAAAGTGCAAGTTCAAGTCAGGAGCTTTAGCCACTAACCTTTTAAATCCTTTGCCATCGACTGCAGAAAGGGACGTAAATCACACGCGATGTACCTGGTGAGTCCTTGCGCTGTTGTGTGGCCAAAATGCCTCCTGTAAGGCTTTTTGACCGGACGTGGCTTGCTGTAGTCGAGCTGTAGTCGAGCTGTAGTCGAGCTGTAGTCGAGCTGTAGTGTGGCTGTGCTTGGTCCATTGTCTGTCCGCCACCCGCTCTCCTCTTTAGCGGTTTTTGACACGGCGAAACCAATAGCTTCCATACATCTGACGTATAAGCTGCAGGAGTGTTTTCATCAGTTTCCACATGAGTCCTGTTCGCTGCTATCCTCCGCTCGCTATCCGCCATGCCGATCTGTTTACAGTGTACAGCGTCTCTATTATTTTGGATTAATTGGCTAGCCTTAGTTCTTAACCCATTTAGGCCTGGAGAGCATTACCACATTTCTACCATTGAAGCCTGGAAAGCGCATGTTATTTTTAGGTATAAAGGTTTTTTTTTGCACCAATTATCGGCCCCTTTTTTCCAGGCGTGTTGGCTCTAAATGGGTTGATGTGAAAAATTGGAGTTCATTTGTTGTAAGCACAATTTGCACATAAGGCTTACAAATGCTTCACAGTTACATACAATTACAAGAAGACCAATGAAATCCATCCATATAAAATCATTAATTATTATATGAAAAGCAATTAATGGCAAACTTCAGTTGTCATATGCAGATAAAAATAACTTTATTCTGCCTGGATTTGAACATTGTTAGATGCCAGATTTTAACTGCATAAAACCGATTTGAGGTTGATCAATATGAGAAGAAATGTGGTGATTGTTGTGACTTTTCGCCATATTGTCCAGCCCTATAATATGATCCCAATATGCAAGACCGTGATCAAATATTTTCTCTCTAGCCCTAGAGTTGGCAAATGATCATCTTATCACTCGACTCCGTGCTCCGCCTTGTCCGGGCCACTACCTAATATGACACCGACATGAAACATGTGTAGGTTTAGTGCGACCGCCTTCAGCATCTCGCTGCAGTGACGTCCGAGTGGAGCTCTGTCCTTCGGAATTAGCGCATGATCTTTTATAAACCATATTGGTAATCTATGTGCAGTGACAGGAGATCAGGCGTCCCATCTGCTCAAATCCACACAAAATGTACATGATCTACGTCAAGTCTTTGTGATCCACGTGTCCGGGATGTAGTACAGTATATCCTGGAAAAGAAAATCCCTGAACAAATCTGTTTTAAGTCCTCAACATATCTTGGGTGAAGTTAGTGTATGCTTTCTTCTCATCAGTCATAGTACAAGCTGCCTCCTCCCTGTTTCAGACTTTATTTACAAGTAGGACTGTGCAATTAATCGAAATGTAATCAAAATCGCATCCTCAACTTTGGTCAGTGTCAGTAATGGTCATAGGGCTTTTCAATTTCTGATTTAGTCAGTTCTGTGGCAGCACCTGGTTTGGAGTTTGGAGGAGCACAATGGAATATTTTGATTGTGACATGGCACTAGAGTGGACATGTTTTTTCTTTGTGCATGTTTTTAATAGGCAAAAAAAAAAAAGAATAGAAACTAAAGATCAATTTTCCCATATTGCTCAACATTTCTTTTTTTTTTTTTTTTTTTACAAGTAATGCGCCTCTTGGATTGACTGGTTTAATTCTAGAACCTAATTTAGACCTTTTTTATAATGTGCGGACAAGAACAAGAGTAAGGATTCTTGATTGGTTTGGGTTAGATCTGTATACGGCTGTGTAATTAATCCATCCATCTTATACGTTGCCGGGTCGCGGGGGCAGCAGTCAAAAAAAAAAATTATTATTCTCCCTAAAAAATAAATTCTGAAAGCACAAATGGCATATTTTTGACAACCGCTAAAGGACCAGCTGAAAATATAATTTATTTTCTAAAATCCACCTGAATGCAGAAAATCACATCTGAATTAAAAAACAAACATTGAGGGAGGACTCCCAGACTCCCCCAGGTCAAAAGTGCAATAAAGTTGCATTTTTGACAATACAAACCCAACTCCCTTCAATTCGACTAGAAAACGTGGTGAAACGGTTTATGTCTGTAGTTTTGTATTTAATACAATACAGTTTATCTGCCAGGCCACTGATAATGTTGTCATATTAATAACAAACAGCAACTAGTGCAAAAAGTGCATGCAATTAGTCCACCAATAAAAATGTTAGTCGACCAAGACTCCATCGACTGATTAGTCAACTAAATGACCAAAAGGGGGCAGCCCTACAGCGCAGGAGGACGGACGTGCTGCTATCAAATCTGTTTTAATGGAAGCCATGATTTCCTTTTTGAAAGAACAACAGCGAGAGGCGGTGTGTAAGTGTGTGTGTAAGTGTGTGTGTAAGTGTGTGTGTAAGTGTGTGTGTAAGTGTGTGTGTAAGTGTGTGTGTAAGTGTGTGTGTAAGTGTGTGTGTAAGTGTGTGTGTAAGTGTGTGTAAGTGTGTGTAATTTTACCTTCTGGATTTGGCTGTGCTTTTCCAGCTTGAAATATTCTGCTGAATGTCCCTCCTGTTTCTCTGAACAGACTTGATGGGGCAATTTATTGCAAAATTCTTGCGCCTCTGGGCAAGGCACTTGCGACTTTGTATCTTGGCATGGTTAGAAGTTGTACATACTTTTCAAATCAGGGCCAGTCCTGTTAAACTGGATGTTTTCATGTGTCGGGTTGCATCATACATAATACACAATCATGTTACATTTGGTATCGGTGTCATTTGAGATGTAGCTCATCTTCTCAAACAATCTGTATTCCTGCAGGGAACATTTTGTCCTGGTATTCATCAGCAGTAGCAGTAGCACTTTTAGTAATAATGGTAATGCTCCACCACACTGTAAAGCAGGATTAGGATTAACAGTCTGTTGGTTGCTACTTTTAAAACAATAAGTGGTTTCTAATTGATTTGTGTCATTAGGCACCAGCACTAACCGCAGCACCGCAAGGAATGTTTAAAGGCATGAGACAAGTAGTCTAGTCCCGTGTTTGCCAACCTTTTTATGTCATGCCACATCTTTTACATCGTCTAAACAATGTCACAAAAAGTATATTTACTGAAGAAACACATAGAATTTACACTTAAAATACCAATCAGGTGAAACTGGCTAATCTTCCATGACACACCTGCTGATTTCTCACCATGTGCCACAGGGAAACACTGGTCTGATCTGTCATATGGACTTAACATCTCATTGACTCTGGTCTAACCAAGTTATGACTCTTTATTGCTTCCTGGTGGCTTTCTTTCTGGAGAAGCAGCCGCGGAGCTTGATTAGTCGAAGGCATCTGACTGTGATGTTAAGTACCGTGTAAACAAAACACAATCCCGCTCCTGCTTTGCACACAATCACTCATTGTTTCCGTGCTGTAAGGGGTAAATTCGCTGATGCAAACAGATTTCAGTCAATGTAATGGCCCTCCCTCTCTGCTGTTGTGTTTTCTAGGCCTGGCCCGGGAGTCTGCTCGCAATCCCTCCTCTGCCTGAAGGAAAAGAACTGCGTCGACCTGCTCCTCGCAACAACATGAAGCAATAGAATTTTCAACCATCGCAACCCCCGACCTCTCTGTCACCCCCCGGCCCAACCCCAGCCCGCTCCCACGTCACTCCAGCCCAAGCAGCAGCCGCAGTCGTGCCCTTTGGAGCGATCCTGGGTCAGCTATACAAGCACATATGTTGGCCTTTTGTTGCAGCGACTGTTGTTGGCGTAGCAGAGGCCTCGCTTAGGAAAGAACATGGGGGAGAGCAGAAGGCAACATAAAACAGCCACAAAGCCGGTGTTCGTATAGACTGGGTGACAATGAACTGGCTACAAGCGCATGGAATCTACGTGGGGTGAAGCCACGTAATATGGGACTGGCGATATTCCCCGACTGCTGCAAGTGCCTTTTAGCGAGACGCCGAATCGAGTTTAACAGGACTTAAACGTTTGCGTCACCATGTTTAGCTTCCAGTCGAAATGGCGCTACTTCTTCATGTTCCTGGGTGTTCAGCTGGTGGTGATGGCGCTCCTGTCCCGCGAGGGCTACCAAAAGCGGGTCAATTACTTCATACGCATCTTCCGCAAGCCCGAGCACTCTCGCAATAACTCGGCAGTGGCCCCGGGGGTGGACGTGTACGCCAACCTGCTGAATCTGTCCCGAGTTCACCCGCACAAAGACAACATGCCCTACTGCCCCAAGAAGTCTCCCCTCATCGGTGAGTGCAGTCAACAAACATGGTGGTTATAGGTCGAAATGGAAGACCATACGCTACAAGTTTGGACACACTTTTTAATGTGTAGGTTTTCTTTGTTATTTACATTGTAGATTCTCACTATGATTTAAACGAAGCAAAAGAGTCTATTTCACCTTTTTTGTTCTATACATAAATGCCTTCAGTGAGAATCTACAATGTAAATAGTCTTGAAAATAAACCAATACATGAAAGAATGTGTTCAAACTTGTGACTTTCCTTTGAGCAGATTAGCACAGGGCGACTCTGCAGCTTTTAGCTCTGATACGACATGTGTAGTGGGTGAGGCCATATTCTCAAGTGTGTTTGAATTTTGTTTTTTAGTGAGTTTTTCCTGGTGGGTCCTGAGACGGCACTTAAGAAAGTTACTTGGTTGTTTCAGCTCAAATATGATAACAAATACAAGGAAATTGTCTTTTTCATGGAAAATATACCATTATTCTGTTTTATGGTCCTAATAATTTAGAATAGGTATTGATTCAAGTTCTGGTATTGAAAAATAAATTACCCAGCCTCAAGAGGATTGGACTGTGTTGTCAGATCAATGTTTCACTTTTCTGGGAAACAATGGTGAGATATGGCCATAGGGATTGCTGTGTAACCAATGAATGTCACATGCAGCAACTGAATAATGGTCATTAAACAGTGACCATCGTTCAGTACGTTTTGCACCAATGTTTAGTTTACTCTTACTGTCTTTGTGAACTCTAGAGCTGGACTGGAGCCGTCTTATCTGTCTGTGTAAACATCATTAGTGTTTTTGTTTGTTTTAAAATCAACATTTTGACAGAATTTTGCTCAGAAATGATGTAATGTTTAGTTCCATATGGTACGTTGCTGTCGGCCGCTGTTTGTGAGGTCAAACTTGTGAACTGTTGAAGACCGGGACACTATGTGCTGATGAGACGACCTCAAAACCATTGACCTCTGTTGTCATGACAACACGTCATTTGCATTGGAGGGGTCATTGTTGTTTGGTTAATACTTGAACTAAACGGCAAATACACAACCTGTGTTTTCTGCGTGTAACTTGAACAAGCTTAATAAAAAAAACATACTAACAGGTTCAGACAAAAGGCGTAACACCAAATACTCCAAGAGGTTAGAATTTCTGTTCCAGCTTCTCACAACACACTCTGCTAAACCACATACATTTATTACACATTATTCCAGCTATGTTGCATTTTTTTCTTTGAGACAAAGTCATGAAAATGGTTGAAAGATAATTGTAGAATTATTAATATATTGAACATGTTGGCTAATGTTTGTTTGAAAAAATTGTTTTGAACATACCGTATTTTCCGGATCATGAGTCACACTTTTTCTCATAGTTTGGCTGGTCCTGCGACTTATACTCAAGTGAGACTTGTATATTAATTAATATGTAACATGCTTTGTGTAGCTGAATAACAGCCCGTTGTTCTCTATTCTGTTGTTGTTATTATTATAACTTGCTTTTCAAGATGAACTGTCTGTTCTTGGTCTCGGTTTTTGTAAAATAAATTTCTCCCAAAAAGTGCAGCTTATAGTCCAGTGCGACTTGTATGTTTTTTCTTCATTATGCATTTTTTGGCTGGTGCGACTTATACTCTGGAGCGACTTATAAATACGGTAATTGTCCTGTCACTGTACCAATAATTGGTCTGTAATTCAATCAAAGAGGTAGAAGCATATTTTACAGTTTTTCGACATGTAGAAAACAGTTTTGTGGGTTAAAAACTTCATGAACCTTTTCCTCTCCCTGGATGTCGGTGAATCTAGACTTGAAACATAATTGCTCTTTAAACAAACCCTTATATGACCCACTCATATCCTAGTCTTTTGCCGTGACCAGTCTATTTGCTTACCTCTGTCCCTCCTCCAGCCGGACCCATCCACGTGAGTTTTCCCTCAGGCCTGACGGAGGCAGCGGTGCAGAAGAAG
Source organism: Lesueurigobius sanzi (assembly GCA_900303255.1). Taxonomy (NCBI): domain Eukaryota; kingdom Metazoa; phylum Chordata; class Actinopteri; order Gobiiformes; family Gobiidae; genus Lesueurigobius; species Lesueurigobius sanzi. The sequence goes on from OMNZ01089219.1 coordinate 6,614, forward strand.
AACCCCCTGGTGGTGAGGGGCGGTCGCTACAGGCCCCCGAACTGCGAGGCTCTGCACCGTACGGCCATCATCATCCCACACAGACACCGAGAGCACCACCTCAAATTCCTGCTGTACTACCTGCACCCCTTCCTCCAGAGGCAGCAGCTCTCCTACGGCATCTACGTCATCCACCAGGTAACCAGTGGCCACGACTTTCACTCTTCTCACACGCTTCACTCCAAAAGTTTTAAAGGTTTGTTGGAAAATGACTAAGGGGGACTTTCTTGATAACGATGATCAAGCGATATATCAAAATGTGCTGGTAAATGTATTTATTTAGATTGCAGTGTCATCAAAAAGGTAATTGTATAAAAGTATATTTCATTTTTTGCAGCTTTTTATTCATTTCTTGACTTTGGAAGATGTACAAATTTACAGTAAAGTATACTGTATATTCAAACAACAATTTGATATCATCTTGCAGACGATAGGCCTACCTCCAGTGTTTCCCACAAATTTGAAAGAGCTTATGGTGGTATAGAAACTATTGAGACAGTTTGAAAGGGAAATTGAAGTCTTATATGGTAAAAATAAAAATGAGGGAATAGAACGAGAAAAAGAGAAATCAGAATAAGTATTTTGGAGTAAAGATGTCCCTTTTGTAGTGATATTTCATCTTTTCAATTACATTTTTAACAGTGTAGTTAATATTATATGTTTTATGTTCCGACAAGAAGCACACAAGTTGTAATTTGTGTGCTTCTTGTAATTTTGCTTAGCTTGTTTTTAGACTATGCTGGACAAAATTAGACCATGAGGGGCTGCTGTAGTTACTAATGGGAAAGACTGTACCTCTATTACTCCATTTTGCATATTTTCTACTCGTCTTGAATATGATTAGCCTCCGTCATGACTTTGCACTCTTTGCAGTTTTTATGTTTATTCATTTTGTGTATTCATTCATCTTGAGCATGCAACGATAAAAAGACATTTGTGTACATTTTGAGGTAAATTATGGCGTTTTGCCCCACGTGGAATTTGCACAATCTGCAACTATATCAAAATGATCATTTAAAAATCAGGTTTTACTTCTGGCCCTATTGGTGTGTGCCTCTGTGGTTTCAGTCACATTTCACTGTGGGAGTTTGGTGCCGGCTGGATCACTAAGGGGTGTTTGCATAATCCAAAACCAGTTGTAGAGAGCAGCAGTCAGCATTTTAGTTGGTGGTCTATAATTCTACTCTCTAGTTAAATGGAGCAGCGCCCTCTTGTGTGCTTTCAAGGAAATGCAGGCAATTACAATTTGAGTCTAATAATGACGTACACTTGAGGAGAACTAGTGTTATGGTTGCTATCACCCACCTACAGGGAAAAATGCTTACAAACTGGTTTAAACACAGTTTTTGTTTTAGTTTTTATATCATATCAACCTTTTATTTAACCAGGAATCTCTCGTTTCTCTCTCCTGTCCCTTCAGTGAACTGTATTGTCCATGTTTTTGATACAGTAAATAACCTTCTGCATTTCAGAAGCCAATTTTTCAACCGAAATTCTATTATAAATGTAAATAAATGTCTAAATGTGGACATTAAATATGTACAAGGACTTCAACGTGCATTTCTAATGTGGCATCTTAAAAATATTTCACTCTTAAAAAGGTATTGAATTGGACTTCAGGATTCCTGCCTATTCATTGAGTTACCAAGTCAAAGAAATCTAGTGGGGCAACTTAAATTATGAAAAAACAAAAGATGAAGGTGTAACATTTTTGAAATGTGCTTTTTCCTCTCATTGTTAGTAGAAAATACTTATTCCTTTGGTAGATGTTCTTACTGGGCAAATCAAAATGACTCATGTACATAGTTTTTTTTTGCCGTATACTACTTATACTAGGGTTTCCGCAGGGCATTAAAAAGCATTAAAATGAATTTTGTCAAAAATAAGGCCTTAAATGTCATTAATAAGCATTAAATTGAATTCAAACTGGCATTAAGTTCTTGGAAAATAATGACATTGACTACTTTTACAGCAGAAGTTTGTCAAAAATTAGGGTCTAGACTGTGTATAATTTGAAATTATACACTTTCTGTTGAAAATCTCTCCGTTCTATCAAACTTTCTATTGAATATCAAAATTTATATTGAATGCACACTGATTTGTGGCATTAAAAATGTAGTATTTGGGCATTAAAATGGCATTTAAAAAGCATTAAATTTGACTTGCTGCTACTTGTATAAACCCTGTATACTCTCCTGAGCGACTTATAGTCTGTAAATAACCTTCTACATTTCAGAAGCCTATTTTTCAACCTAAATTCTATTGTAAATATATATAAATCTCTAAATGCACATGCATTTCTAGCTATAACTTAATGTGGCATCTTAAAAATAGTTCACTCTTAAAAAGGAATTGAATTGGACTTCAGGATTCCTGCCTATTAATTGAATTACCAAGTCAAAGAAATCTGCTACTGGGGCAAGGTTTTTTTTTTTTTAACTTAAATTATGAAAAAAAAAAAAACATGAAGGTGTAAAATTTTTGAAATAGGCTTTTTTCCTCTCATTGTTAGTGGACAATACTTATTCCTTTTGGCAGATGTGTTTTGTGCTACATTGTGCAGCCATAATTAAAACATGACGCACTTAAAACTTTGGCGCTCCTAGGCATTTATATTGTAGTGAAAAGTGTCACTTCTGACAAGACATTGTTTTATTTTTGCTTGCAGACCCTTGAGTTGTATAATCCTGTTAAACTCTGTATATATCGCTGGTTAGCTTGGCTGTTCTGCACTGCTCCTTAATTGTTCCCAGAGGAGCGTACTCATGTGTTGTTTGTGCGCTCACTCGACAGGCTGGAAACTACACCTTCAACCGGGCCAAACTAATGAATGTGGGCTTCCGAGAGGCCATGAAGGAGGAGGACTGGGACTGTCTGTTCTTCCACGACGTCGATCTCATTCCAGAGGACGACCGCAACCTGTACACCTGTGACTCCAACCCCAAACACGCCGCTATAGCCATGGACAAGTTCCGCTACCAGTATGTGTCTGGCTGCTGCCTCGGATCAACTTTAACTCTTATCTAAATGTGTCTATAAATGGGTTTATTTTTTAGGCTTCCTTACGACGCGTACTTTGGAGGTGTGTCAGCCTTGTCCCCAGAACATTACCTTAAAATGAACGGCTTTCCAAACAACTACTGGGGCTGGGGAGGAGAGGACGACGATATAGGAATCAGGTTGGTAACAGTAAATGGTAAAATGGTTATATAGCTCCTTTGTACCTGCTTTTAGGCAGGTAGAAAACATACAGACTTTAATTGTGCCTGGGACTTGTAGAGCTTGTAGAGTATGTTTAAAAAAAAAAAGGAGGTCTCTTGCCCATTCCTGCAAGGAGTTTTGATTTCTTTAAATAAATAACCAATATGGTCACTGCAGCCGCTAGAGGTGGACATAAGTAGAGCTCAGGAAATAAACAGCACATTTTAGAATGTGGTCATTGGTCAGTCTGCCCCAGAGGCCGCCTGAAGAGTTACTGACGGCAAAGCCTGTAGATGGATAACATTTGTGGCCATCGGCACAATTAGCTAATGCTGCTAACCATCTACAGGCACAAACCTCTCCATGAGGAGCGATTGCTGTAATTTTTTCATGGTGTTTACTGTGTAGAGGCTAAATGCGCTAGCTGTTAGAGCTACATGCTAACAGCTTTAGCAGCCTAAACATGGGCTCTGACTGCAGCTCTGGTGACAATACAAACAGTAAAAATCACAGAGAAAGGTTGTCTGTTACCTCTTTGATGTATTAATTTAGTCGTATAGGAGTGGAAATAGATCTTTGGCCTGTGTGGGAGCCTCCTGCTCTGTGCTTCCTGGCTGCTGTCACTAGCTGCGTCTTTGTAAACATAGCAATGCGCTGTTTGTTTACCCATGTGCTCTCTGGGGCCATGGGTCTATCATTTGACCTTTATTTACCCCCCGAGTGAGCAGTGATACTGTATTACCGATTGTTGTAGCGACGGTATTGTAATGTATTGTAGTCTGGTAATTCCAGTCCAGGCCAAAAGATGGCGGCCACAACTATGCGTGACGTCACTGGAAACCCATGTATAGTCCAGTAGGGCTTTGACCAAATCAGCACTATTTTAAAATGTGAACCAAATGTGCTGAATTGTGACTGTGGTCATAATTAATTTATTGAAAAATGTTTTCCCTATTTACAATATATGTGAATTCTGGCCCACGACCCGAAAACGAAAGCCGTGTAAAGTCCAAAACGGCTGACTCTGCATTTTACACCATCAAAATGGATAAAAAAATGTTTTTTGTTTTTTGCATTAAAATCAAATTTTTTCCACTGGTCAGCTGCCAATGAGCTTGCATTTACTTGGAACATGGTGGGCGAATTATGGAGAAAAATTGTCATATGTAATGTAATAGGGTTGCCTTCTGTCCTTGTAAAGATCCATGTTTTTCTTTGTCGCAGGGTGTCTTTAGCGGGGATGCACATCGTTCGGCCGCCAGTCAGACTGGGCCGCTACAAGATGATCAAGCACAAGTTGGACGAGGGCAATGGCATCAACCCCAAGAGGTAAACGCACAGAAAAATTACATTTAAGGCCATTTAAATTTATTTTATTATTATTATTATTATTTATTGCCCCAGAAGGGCAAAGTTTGGATCCATTCCTTTTGAAGAAGTTACCCCAACCTTGGTATTTTTGGATAAATGTAATATTATTGCATCTTTACCTCTAGGACAGGAGTAGGCAAAGGAGTAAGAGACCACTAGTGTCTGTGAAATGTGCCAGTGCAAATTTTAAAAAAAGGATATTAAAAGCCTGCCAAGTTGCTGGCTGAGATTACAATGTGCTGACATGAAAGAGTCGGGAGGGTGCGTTTTAAGCCATAAATCTGCAGAACTCCACTGTTTTTCATGTTGACAAAAATGTTTATACCTGTACCAATGATGGTTTGTGTTATTGGGTCTGAAATACTGTTTTTTAGAATTTTCCGATTCTGATTTCATGCCAATACCACCAGTCTCGCAGATATCTGTATCGACGAGTCATAAAACATGATTTCAAATGCAAAAGCTTGTTGGGCTAGATATTATTTATACATTTTCTTCCAAAGGTTCAACATGCTGGCCAAAACGCGTCAGACCTGGAAGCAGGACGGCATGAACACAGTGGAGTACGAGATGGTCTCCAAGGATTACCTGCCTCTCTACACAAACATCACCGTCAACATCGGCACCGAAAAGGGTTTAAAGCCACTGCCCAAGCCGCCGCCGACCGCTCCCGCAAAAGCCCCGCCCAGTTCTGCCCCTAACGGTCCAGCTAAGGTTCCAGTTAAAGTCCCAGTTAAAGTCCCAGTTAAGGTCCCAGCTAAGGTCCCAGCTAAGGTCCCAGCTAAGGTCCCAGCTGTCACTCCGACCAAACTGAAAGAGTCGGAGAAGAAGAAGAGCAAACCATAACTCTTTACTTTACCAGAATAATGCTGTCAGTACCGAGAGATGATGACTTTCCTCCCGTAACTAAAAACTGGTGAACTCCTTTGCCGCTGGAAAGTTGTGAACAATATTTTGTGATATTTCTGATCCTGCTCTACATGGCGGCCCGTCTGCCTTTTTGAGAATTCTTCCATGGGAGCCATAGCGAAGAGTAATGGCCAAAAGTTGGACTCTATGAGTTTATCTATCTTACAGCGCTGTGGTCGCTGGTTAAGCCTTGTGATGCCTTAGAAACTTCATTTTTATGTCTTCTTTATGATGTTAGGGTTAAAAGAAAGATAGTTTGCACCAAGGTGGTACAGTGTGGGTTTTCAGTTGTGTTTTCCAAATCGCAGGGTCCAATAGTCTGAAATCTGGTAACATAATGACTAAGGGTGGGTGAGAGTAGATGCACATAACAAACTGAAGGAAGCCCATCCAGACATGGGGAGAACATGCAAACGCCGCACAGAACGGGCTGCACGGTCCGGGCATCAAACCTGGGACCTCTTGCGCTGAGGCAAGAGCACTACCCACTCAGCCACTGTGCCGCAAACTAGAACTAAAATGAAATGGAAATATGTTACTTGAAGTGTTCCAACTAGAATTATTGGCCAACGTTCTCTTAAATCTTAAGCGACGATCATGACGTGACTCGCACTGTACCATCTTTGTGGAAATCTTTTTTATTCTTTTGGAGTGTTTGAGCTGCTATGGATCGAGTGTGAAGGAACTTGGAACGAGTGATGTTTTTGTATTATTGTAGCACTGTTATCGCTTTTGACAGAACAGCCTACATATCTTAACCAGCTTCGAGAATATAGACGAATATATATTTACACACATGTACGTACAACGGTGTCTTGATCAGAAAGGCCTTCAAGCTGGATGCTTTTATGCATGCTTGTTTTAAAAGTGTATTTTTTCTACCAAGCATATTCTCCCTCTTATTATTCAAGAGGCTGTAACGTTGGGGAAACCACTGCATCCGGTTCAGGTAAATTTTAAGTTTTATTTTATCACAGTAGCTCAAACGGTGAATATGTTGCATCAATTTAAGGAGGTGTATTATGCAAAATCGACTTTTTGGAGCTTTCTCCCATGTAACAATGTTTTTTCTTCATCAAAAGCATATCTGGAGTTGTGTTTTGAGCCATTAATGCACGTTTTGCGTAACCTTTCAATCTTCCACGATGACTATTCGATGAACTGTGGCGCCTAGCAGGAATTACATCTGAAAATGTTTTAATTTAATGTTACTAAATAAAATCTGTTGTCTGTAAGGATAGTCCTAAAGCAGATATATCATGCAACATCAACTTTTTTGAGGTTTAAACCCGGTTGTTCCCTTGACAGAAGCATGCATGGACACTGGAGTAGTATTTCAGTTTTGTTCCCTTTGGTGGTTTCTTTCTTTCCATCGCTTCGATCTGTACTTACTGGGCAGGTGCAATTGCGTAATTGTTCAAACATGAAACTGCCCTCCGCATTTTTTTAAATGTCCATAATCAAACGTTGGACCAGTGTTAATTTTGTTGACTAAAATATGATCATAAAACCATAAACGGTCATATTTTTGCAGACTAAAACTAAATTTAAAGTTAGTTCATAAGACTAAAACTATGACTAGGATCTCCAGGTATTTTCATTGACTAATAAAAGACTAAATAAAAAAGAAGGGAAAAGAAGGGACTAAAATGATCCAAACTTCAGTGACCAGTTTGAAAGAGCCTCATGTTATTCATTGCCAAAGGAAAGGCTCTAGTTGTGTTTCGATTTCGGGCTTGTAAACCTCAGGCATGATGTGTCGACTTTAAGAGATCCTCAAGTGGCAGAACTACAGCTCAATGTCAAAAACCCCATGGGCATTTCACGGATTAATTGATTGTCTGTTTTTAATTGATTATCAAATCATACGTTGCAGGATATGAAGGGTGGAAGTGACAAAAATGATTTGATAAAAGGCTGTGTGAATTTGATGAAACTGACAAAATGTACTGATAATAAAACACGCATTTTGATAAGTGTTTTTATCAATTCACAGATGGTTTCATCAAATCGATGTCGCTTTCATCAGTTCAAGTCTTTATCAAATCACAGCTGCATTTATCGCACAAGTGTCATACATAGATGGGTGGAGGTAATTATTTGATAAAATGTGAATTTGATGAAAGGGAATGTGATAAAAATACATCCGATATAAAAACTGGCACACGTAAAATGACTCATTGATTAAAAACAAGGGTTTTGATAAGTTTTATTTTATCAATTCACAAATGGTTTCATCAAGTCAGTTGTTTTATCAGTTCAAGTTCAGCTTTATCAAATCAAAGCTGCAATTTTTGTTACTTGTGGTATAAGCCCCTGGCGTGTTGTAGTTCAGAAGAGCTTCATGATCAGCGCCCCCTGGTGGATAAACCTGTATGACTGGTGCTTATGAAAGTCTTCTGACAACTGTCCGTGCGCATGCGTGGAACTGACAACTACAACAGGCCAGGGGCTTTTACCGGAAGTAACAAAAAAATTGCAGCTTTGATTTGATAAAGCTGACTTGAACTTTATCAAACCATTTTTGTTACTTCCACCCTTCAGTCCTAATGCGCAGACTGTGATATGGGGCAGTTTAAAACCCACAATGACACTTTGCCTTAGGAGTTGCAACAATGGTACACAAACTAATTCTCTCGTCAGTCACATTGTAAACTAAAGTAAGGCCTGCATTTCCAATTGAAAAGGTCTAGATGTGTTCGCTGCCGGGCTCCACCGAGAAGGAGACGGTTATTCACATGTTTTGGGCTTTGCAAGCAGTAAGGCGGCTTTTATTTTATTTTTTCTTCATATTATCTGTTCGCCATTTTATTTTTTTGATATTCTGTATGAAATCTTTGCCTTTCAGATGCATGAAACGAGTTGCCTTCATTTTCAGCAGTTTAAATAATCCGTTCAGCTGTAAACGGGCAGTTCTTTGCTAGTAGCACAATAGCATGTAGCGTACTTTATCAGTGAAAGAATGGCTCTAGTTTTTTACTCTAATGCTGACATATCTTCCCTCTCACTGCCCATTTACTGCATATTGGTGTTCTCTGATTGTTTTGTACCAAGTGGCAGGGAATCGAGGGGAAACCAAAGAACCAAAGCTCTGTGTCCACGGCTTTGTCCAGGATCCTGTTCCGAACGGCCATCTTTGTTTCTCCCATGTTCTTCAAATCAAACTACAAATGCCATGGCGTTCATCCACAGCTTTGGTCGTGTATATAACTAAACTAGGCCAGATATCAACTCTATGTAGCGTCTTCGTGTCCGTGCATGGCCGGAAAGCTAGTCTTGATTAGTTTGGAATGTAGAGAACTCTAGACAAAAGATTGATGTCGGCGTTTACGTGGAGAAAATGTAAAGCATGTGAACGAGACGACATTGTTGTGACGTGCATCATCAAACTGTCGCCGTTGTCCGAGTCGAATGCGAGCCTCGCAATGGACAAATGGCTGCCAAATGTACTATCACATTAATGATTTCAGACATGGTAACCACTAGTAGCTTATTACACCACAAATAATTTGATTTATGGTGTTGGAAAGGTTTTTCAAAATGGATTGGATTTGCTCATGTGTACAAACTTCTGATGTTGTGAATGTGAGTACTTTTTATGTTAAAGAGACAACACAAAAGGTGTTGGGTGTGAAATATAGAGCTTGGGATGAAGTGTTATAAATTCAACATGGTGCATAGAGGGGAGCAATGAAAAGCGTCTTTTTTTTTCCCTCCATCCAACCCAGTTCTGCCATGGCCACACCCCCTGCTTTGCCCTATCCTTAACCACATCCGTTTTCCTAACCTTAACCCTAACTTTAAACTTACCCTAACCATAATTAAAATATAAACTTAACAGCTCCAACTATTAAAAAAACTCACGCAGAATGTGCGGGGCGGGACTTATGGCGGTTCTGGGTTGGGAAAAAAACTGAGGCGCAATGAAAAGGTTTGCCAGAGGCCACGGTTTACCCTAAACGGAGGCGTACATTGTCCATTGAGATGAATGGGTCTGAAAAGTAACATTGTATGTTTTATATATTTGTCTAAAATAATGGAGAAGCAAATCAAGAGCAGATTTTTTGCTGCAGAGAATTCAGAGCGGACAGTTGATGTTTTAAGGGAGACATATCATGCTAAATCGACTTTTTTAAGCTTTTAACCACATTGTAATGTTGTTCCCTCGTCAAACAGGCCTGGAGCAGTATTTCACTTCAGTCACGCAGTTTTGAATGAATCCTGTTTGCGTTGGTCCGTTCATGTTGACCTCTGCAGCGCTTGGTTTTGTACTTCCTGGTACTATTATGTCATTGTTCAAACCCCCAAATTGTCCTCTACATTTTTAAAGCCAATAATCCAATATTGGATCAGTTCTGAGCCGTCCTGTGCTCATGGCATCGACCTAGCAACTCTGTAGCGCTACAAGCCACATAAATAAAAGCTAATTGTTTATTTTTTACAATGTGATTCCCCCTGTTTCCTGTAGGGGCGCTCCAGGCCAAATCCTCATCAGCCCTGACACGTACTATCTTTGAGCATCGTGTCATCTTCAGAGGCATTATTTGAATTTATAAAATGTTAAATATCAATGCACAGACATCCTAATGAAAGATTTTAAGCCTGTTTTTAAGATTTGTATGCATGATATGTCCACTTTTAAAGTGAGCAGGTTCGGACTTTGGTCAAAAACGAAGGCCTGTCCATTGAGATGAATTAAATCTGGATTATTTTAGCTGTTTGACATACAAACTGTAACAGCCCTTCAGTATGATGTTAATTAGTACATCTCGTCGATGTTTCCCCATTCATCTCAATGGTCGCGGCCTCCGGTTTACCCTAAAAGGGGGCGTTAACCTTTTCGTTGCTCCCCTCCTATTAACCTTTCCGACATTACGTTGAAAACACTGCTCTCCACCATTGAAAAGCATTGGACTTTGAGTGGTTATCATTTGGTTTGAGAGGATCTTTTGTGATGTCAAATAGTGATGAAATGTTGTTTGACTCTATGATAACCTGCCTATTGAGGCAGAAGTGCGATATGAACAGATATCGGTTTTGTTTTCACCAACACTGGGTCGCGTTGCATTGGTGTGTATGGAGAAATGCCCCGATGTTCGGAAAGGTTAATAAATCGTGGAAACTGTGGATATGGGGGGCGTGGCTTTCCCCATAGCGTTCGGGGCGGCCTAAAGGAAGCTCAACCATGCTGCGGTTGAGGGGCATTTTTGGTCCCATATTGAGTTCTGGCGAATACAAGTGTGACAATGGTGAGAGGAAAATGATAGAATTATGTAGCACATAATAAACCAAACACTTGGAGGGAAGAAATTAAAACGAGCTAGGAACTTCCCGTTTCTTCCCCCGTATGCTAACGGGCTTCACGGAGGACACACCAATCCTACGTCCAATGTTTGTACGGTCTTTGGGTGCAAGTCACATTTTACATAGACCAGCATTAGCTAAAAATAAGTTACACATTGGAGAAGTTTACTGCCAGACCACTGCTGGTAAATACGTCTAACCGTAAAAGCTTTAATCTGAACAATAACTCCAGTGTTTTGCATTTTAAGTTGCTAGAGAGCGAGAGATTATGATAGAGAATGTAAATGGCATTACAGTGTGATGGATGTAGTCACCCGCAGTGACCCGACAGCTAATGGAGTAGTTCACGGCTCTTTTCTCCACTTTTAATACTGTTTCTAGCTAATGTTAGTCTATGGAAAATGTTGACTTGCACCCCAAACATGGCGGATTACCATAGTAACGGTGAATTTATAACATTCCTTAAGGGCCTATCTCACCAGCGGGGACTTCCCAGAGACTCAGAGACTAAAGGGCCTATCTGACCTCCCATTGAGACTAGTTCAAAACCTGGGGTAGATTTGAGTCTCCTAGTCTCCAGGAGGTCTCCAGGGAGTTGCGGGAAATTCAAACATGTTTGAATTTTTCGGAGACTAGTTGGACTTTTTCCAAGTCTCCATCGGGTCTCAATTCAGTTGCGGCGAAGTCTGAGACGTGAGACTTCTCAGAGACCTTGTTGACACGTCTCCACGGTCACGTTCAAAATAAGTCTCCATGAAGTCTCCGCAAAGTCTCCACAACTGAATTGAGACCTCTCCGAGACCTGTTGGAGATTTGAAAAAGTCTGCAACTAGTCTCCTGCAACTCCTTGGAGACTGGGAGACTTCGCGGAGACGTCTCTGGTACTTTGCAGAGACGTCTTGGAGACTCAAGTCTCTGTGAGGTTGCAAACTAGTCTCCAGGCCGGTGATGGGCCCTTTTACCAAACTCTATTACCTAAACGATTGAAAGGCACTATGTTTTTTACCAATTGGATTAGTCCTTTATATAAAAAAGCTAAGATTGTTCTTACAACAGTCTAGAGAAAAACTATTGTAAAGGCACATCTAAAGATATTCTCTAGTATTTGGTCTTTAATTGAAGTTGCCATTTGCTCCACTAGAGGTCGCCAAAAACCTGATTCACTTTAAACTTCCTTTTTTTTTTTGTCTTGGTTTTCGTTTGCCAAAGTTTTTCTCACAATGCAGATTCTCTGTAAAAAATAGAAAGTTTTACAGCACTGTTTGCCATTTAGTGCATGGATTGACACTTTTCTTTATCTTCTTCCTAATCTTCTTCAGTGTAATGTAAATCAAACATCTTTCTGCTCTCCTTATGTAAATCGCACAGTTCAGAGTGGCCTTAAATTCATAAATAAACCAATCATTGTAAATGCAACACTTGTATGCTCTTTTTATTCCTGTAAAACAATGTATAATGTACAGCAGGTTCAGTACATTGTGAGAAACTGTTTTGTTTTTATTTTTTAAGCGTTGGGGCGACACATGGGGGTTGATGATGTATTACCATCATTATGTCCCCATAAATGAACTGATGAAGGTGCCACTCTGTTCAGAAGTTCTAAACCAAATGTTCACCGTGCTGCTCTTTCTTGTCATGGCAGAAATTGAGAGCTCTTTTAGCTCACTAATGACCATGAAGTACTGCAATTTAATCAATATACATTATAGTATTGTGAAATGTTTTTTTATACAATACTAGAATCACAACACAATTGGATTCTAAGTTATTGCAATGATGTAAAGTATTGTTTTTTCACTAACTCATAATTAACTGTTCTATTTAAGATTTGAATAATTATTAATATTTACCTAGTTTTCCATGGTTTGCACTGGCATGAGAAATCATTAAAGTACATATGAGGTTTCAATCCTTTTATAATTATGACTTGGTTTGATGGATAATCTTTGGAAAGTATTAATATCCGTTTTACGGCTGTAAAGTGGTGATTTAATGATTTAATTTTGTTCTGTGATATTATTCTATTTTCAGTTTATACTTTGCCAAAAGTAACTTTAACTCCCTAACATTTTTAAACTTTAATATATAAAACAAACATATTACATATAAAAGCTGCAACTATATATTTACAATTTTAAGTAATCTGCCCAACACTGCTCCTGTCCAATAAGGAAGTGAAGAATAATAATGCATTGGTTTTATATAGTGTTTTTCTGGACACTTAAAGACTCTTTACATGGCAGCATCCATTCACTCCAGACTCGGTGGTGGTAAGCTACTGTTGTAGCCACAGCTGCCCTGGGTTAGACCAGCCCTCACTCACTCACTACATTCACCCAGGCTTCCTGGTCTTTCCCCCGTCTATACTGACCAGGCCCTACCCTGCGTTAGCTTCAGAGATCTGATGGGTTTGGGCAGAGCAAAGGCGGTATGGCTAGGCCTGTCACGATAAATTATTTTTATGGACAACATATTGTCTGAAAATATCGCGATAATCAATATTATCGTCTAAATTGTTGTATAATGCACATGCAATTTTCAGGACACAAAAATAAATTCTGGCTTAAATTAAACTAAATATAACAGTGACGTGAAAACATTAGTGTAAAATTACAGAAGAAATAGGCTGATTTAAGTTTATTTTGATCAAAATACCCTTTGTGCCGGGGACAGCACTCATTCTCCTGTAATTAAGCACCATGTGCATTTATCGAATTTATCAAGTCTAAAAATGTTATCGTCCTTGCTTTTACTTATCGAGCGATAAGTCGATATAGTAGCCTAGGTCTACGTATGGCCATCACAAAACATGTCAAACCAGAAAAAACTCTGAAGTATAATTGTCTCAACGTTATAGTGAAAATGTTGTATTTGAAATAGACACATAGAAAATGTGGTCCATAAATGCATCACCAACACAATTTGCATTTCACATAGGTACAATAATCCCGCTGTTTTAATAGATCGCTTAGAAATAGATTTGCTTGCAATACCAATGCACCCATTATTCAATCCCTTTCATCAGATTAACATACAGACAACAAGCAGCTCCTTAAAGCCACACTGGAACATTCAGTCACTCTCTTAAAATGCTTGTTATGCCACAGCAGGTGAAAACATAGATTTCCATGCAGTACTCAATTTTGTCTCTCCCTCAACATCTTAGGTACAATGTCAAAGTAAAAGATAGACCAAACTTACCCTTTACAATGTTTAATTTATGATATATATAAAAAAAATGAAAACATAAAATGACAGAAAACGTGCAATACATTAAATTTTTCCTTCATATTTATGTCTGTAATTTCTGTAATGTCTGTAATCTCAAAATATTTTTTTTACCTCTATTCACCAGCTCTATCTCCTAACAGTTGGGATGGAAAGTAAAGGCCCCATCTAACCACGTATACAGCCCCAGGGTTATTAAAAAGTCAAATACTAATATCAAGTTTTTTTTTTTTTTCATGAAATGTTCAGCAATGCACCTTTACCAAAATATGAGCAGATTCATTTTTAATACCAGGGCAAACAATCCATATCAAAAGCATTTGGCACACATTTAATCCAGCCAACGCTATGTATCCTGCCATTTCTGGTTTGAATTTTCCCTTTTATCTGTATCAAGCCACCACCCGTGTCTGTCGTGATGTAGTTCAGTGTGATGGTGTGGTTTGGGGGCAGTGGCTGGGGTAGCCTGAAACTGGGAGGCAGCTCAGAGGTTAAAGCCAAAGGAAGCTCCATGGATGCCCTAGCGAGGGGTA
>OMNZ01089222.1:0-10439 GCA_900303255.1 Lesueurigobius sanzi
GGGAATGAGACGGGGCGTTCAGGTCCGACCAAGAGAGGAGGAGAGCAGTGTTAATGTCGTCGATGAAAGTATTTCATGATAATTTTAGTCACAGTAATATTGTTGCTGATTAAAATTAGACTAAAACAAAAGTTCATGAGACTAAAACTGTGACTAAAATCTCCAGATATTTTCATTGACTAAAAAAAGACTAAATAAAAATGAAAAAAATGGAGATTTCTAGTGTTAGTTTATTGCTAATTTCTCTGTAATTACTGGGCCAATCCACATGAAAAAAAAACTGTCACAAGTTCAATGGGCCTCATTCATGAACATTATCTTAAGAAAAAGTTCTTAAGTACAACTTAGGAGAAACTTAAGAAAAACTTAAGTCTGACTCACGAAGCGCTCTTAAGAAGACAAAACTGTTCTTAAAGAGAGATGATTTTCTGTGCGTAAGAGTCCTCCTGACTGTTCTTAGGATTTGTTCTTCCAGAAGAGCTCTTCCAGCTAAGAACAAATTTTGTGAATGCCCAAAATGTTCTTAAGTCAGCCTTAAGAACAAATTTGTGCGTAAGTTTGTTTCATGAATGAGGCCCAATGTCTTCTCTGTCAGCACACATGAACTAAGGTCTAATTATTTTCAGCCAGTAAAAAGGACTTTCAGCCATACGAATAATATGACTTGGTTTGTCAATCTAATCACTATCAAATTATGATCAGGGAATCATTTCTTTTCTGTCCCATAGAGTTGACCTTCCCTCCAACGGAAATATAATTTTATATCTATTGGTTTGTTTTTGTCTCCTGATTGTGAGCCAGGATTTCGTTCAACCATCTAAGCTACAGCTGGAAGCACCAACAGAGCAGATGGTCGTAATGTTTCGCCTGATTTGCGTACAAGGTGCACCGCCCGGCCCTATAGCACCATAATAATACCACACAGTCTTTTGCGCAGATGAGAAAACTCTTGGCCCTGGAGCTGCCACACATTCAGCCCTGCAATAAGACTGAGATTAAAGATTGCGTGCCATCAGATTGTACCTCTGCATAAGGAGAGAAGGCCCCGACCTCCAGCGAACTCCAAGGGCTGGGCATGTGATGATATTGAACTGAACCGTCATCTCACCCTTATGAGAAAATGTGTGACATTTGATAACTTGAATATTTGAATTTTATGATAGTGATTATACAGTATATGATATTTTAAACCCTTCCAGCACCGTACGTTCCAATACATGTGTGCAAAAGTCTCAAGTCATTTGTTTTTTCATCAAATTGTGTTAAAGCAAGACTGAAAAAAATATAAATCACCCAAATCTAATCAATATAAAGCTAACATTTAAAAAGCAATGAATACAAATATTTTTTTTCAAATTTATAATGCATGTTTTAGGCTGTGTTATAGCAAAAATGAGTTTTTACAATGTATTGTGGCTCTTTGCGATGGATATTGCGGTCCCTAATACACATTAACAATAATTTGCCAATATATGATGCAGCACTATGGTGACTTTCATCACTAAAGGCAAAGATTCTTCAGTCGTCATCTGTACTCTGTGTTTAACCCCTGGACCCAAGTGGACTTCATATACCAGTAGGAGGGGTTTATCTGTAGGTCCCACCCATCTCTGTTCTAAAGCAGTGATCTCCAACCAGTAGCTCGCCGGCCCTTTCCGAGTAGCTCACCAAAGGCCTTCTTCATTTCTTCATACACTTGCTGAATCAAATTGTGGAGAATTTTTTTGTTCTGAACAAAAATCTCCAACCATTTAGGTGAATATAGCAAAGTATAATCTTCAGTCATTTTCTTTTATTGTGTTGAATCATAATCTTGGTTCCTATAGACCTAGATGCACATGGGTTTTTGAAGCATACTGCCATTTTTATTTTGCAAAAGTAGCTCACTGGGTACAAATGGTTGGCCCTGTTCAAAAGGCTACTCTCACTTAGAGAAAAACAACCTTAGTTGTCCGTCTCAGTCTCAACCTTCGACTGAGAACTTACACAGACAAAATCACAGCTAAAGCAGATGTAGCTTTAAAGTCAAAATAAAGGTTCCATCACCGCTAAGCAGAGGTAAACCAATCTGATATTGGTATGAGACATCAGATGCAATCCAGGGAAAAATAAAATATCTGTATCTTTTCCAAATATCCAATACTGAACAGATATGTTCACCAACTTAATCTAAGTGAATATGGACACGCTGTATGAAGCCTCTTAGCTTGTAGAATTACACTCTTCAATACTTTTGATTGCTGCGCCAAATAATGCAGTCAGGGGCCAATCGTGGCTGGGACAGAAGCTATGGCTGAGTTGCACCTAAAGTAGTGAAATCATATTGGTCACTGTTCTTCTGTGTGTGTTTTAGCTTGAAAAATACTGTTACATAATCTCTGATAAAACATGTCTACAGTGCATTAATGATCTGAACACTTTATGTTGGAAGTGTCATATATGTCATATGAAAGCACTATCCAAATAAGATTCCCTTTGCCTCCCTTCCCTACAAAAACAACAAACATGTCATCTGCAACCATTTTTGTGAAAATCTCACAGAATCGGTAGATCAATTATCATTTCCTACATGTTACGTCTGGGTCTGAGCTCAGTGGCCGCGATACATCGGTTGAATTTCATCCTACCATTCAGCGAGCGGGAGGCGGGTGTTGTACGTGATGTCAAGCATATGCGGGGAATGATAATTGACGGAGTTTATGGATGGCTAAGGCCAGGCTAGCCATTGGGTAAAATCAGATCCAATCATTTCAAACTTTAAAAGTAGTTGACCCCTCCCACCTGAAAACGGAGCTCAATTGCGAAAATCCGGACCCACTGTACAAAATGCGTATGAGGGTATGGTAAGACCAAGCTAGGTAGATACACAAACCACTAGTGTTTGTATCAGTTTGGAAGCAAAAAAGCTGAATCAGTGCATCTCCACTCCTAAGCCTTTGTGGTATTACTTTGCCCCTCTATGTTAACTTGCTAATTTTCCATTTTAAAGCCTTTATACCAATCACAACAGTATCCTCTTTAATTACATGCCTAATCTGGGAGGATGTTTACCAGCAGGAAGCAGCCCATCTCCACTTCCTCTGGCATTTTCTCTGCCCTTTGCCGATAGGAACATGCCCCATAGAGGCTCTGACAGGGGCCACGCTCAGGGGGCACATGTATGTACCAACTACCTACGTGTTGGTACCAGAGGTTACATTAACTGAAAATACAGCAGTTAATGACAGAATATTTTAAGTTCTGACAGAAAATTTTGAAGGCTGCTTCGTGGAGCTTTTCCCTCAGGAACAAAGTGTATCTGTACATTGTCTTTCAGAGGCAACTACAGCCATCTGCTTCTTCTGAAAGTTCACACTTCACTGTGATTGCGTTCATCCCCCTGTCACTCACTCACTCCTCACTCACTCACTCACAGCTGGATGAGACGGAGCAGCAAGAGCAGTGACTGGTGAAAAAGGCCTGTATTTGAGCATGAAGCTGCATGGAGCATAAATACCACTGAATATGATGATATAATCAAAAAAGCAGATCACGATTAGATTGTAATCATCATATCACCCAGCCCTAATGAATGACTAATCAACTACTAAAATAATCGTTAGTTGCAGCCGTAAAGTATGGCATGTCCTCATATTATCCACCCTCACGTTTCATTCTGTTGCCTCCTCCTCACCACCTCATCAAGTGCAGTAAATCACCATTGACATTGAAGGCTACATCCATGATTCTTGTCTGTTACTGGTTAACAGTGGTGGTTAGTAACAAGCAGGGGCGTGCTGGGACATTATATCGGCCCGGGAGTTTTATCACTTTGACTGGCCCTTTCACCATCGGAGCTTTGGCGAAATGGTAAGGGCGCTTACCTTATAAGTTGGAGGTAGTGGGATCGATTCTCTGCTATGTCTTTCTTTTTTTTTTTTTTTACATGGGCCACACACATGATCTGGGCCTGATGCATCTCCACAGGAATATACTAATTAAATGTAGCCTCTTAGTTATACACTTTTGTTTTACACATCACTCATGTTTTTTTCCTCCTGCTCGCCTGCTGCTCACTGACTAGTATGACACGCTGCATGTCCTGTGCATACCCTGCACCCTGGACTGTACCAATTTGCTCTAAACCA
Source organism: Lesueurigobius sanzi (assembly GCA_900303255.1). Classification (NCBI taxonomy): domain Eukaryota; kingdom Metazoa; phylum Chordata; class Actinopteri; order Gobiiformes; family Gobiidae; genus Lesueurigobius; species Lesueurigobius sanzi. The sequence continues at coordinate 4,128 of OMNZ01089222.1, forward strand.
GAGGGTGTTTTACTTCTCATGTATCTCAAACGCATGATGCAAAAGTTATTTCTATCTCTTATTTAATAGATTTACATGATAGTGATGTTATTCATGTCTGAAACAGCCCCAGGCTCCTGCTGCAGCCCAGTTACAGCTTATAGGCTTCTGACAGCACAACTGAGAGGGTGCAATATCAAATTAAATTTTCTCTGGCGGCCCAAAAGTGAGGCGGCCCACCGGGAAACGTCCCGACTCTCCCGATTACTCAGCACGCCACTGCCCTTAAGTAAGTACTGCGCTTAAGTCGAGTTTTTGAGGATCTATACCAGGGGTGTCCAAACGTTTTGCATCAAGGGCCACATACTGAAGTGTCTACGGCATGAGTTCAATCAAACATTCAACTGGGTTCATTTAAGAGATGTTTAGACCTTTCCTCACACCTGTATTTAGTCTGGAACTTTAAAGTCTCACTATAAAATGTTAGTTTTTGAGGGGTTAATTGTATAGAGTTCTCTATACCAGGGGTCGGGAACCTTTTAAGCTGAAAGAGCCAATAAAGTCACATATATCAACATTTATTTCTGTGAGAGCCATACAATATTATGTTTTTTACTCTGATTATAACTAAATGCGTGGATTTTTAAGTAATAAGTCTCTCTTTAGCAACATTGTTATACTGGAGTTATCCAATACATAAAACAGTTCTTACTAGGGGTTGTAACCATTTAGTTATGGAATAATACATATTTATTATTAGGCAGTATTTATGATCTCTGTTTGTTAAGGATAAATTGGTAATGCTTTCCAATTTGATGATAAAATATGCTCCTGTGGTCACAATGCTAAACAAAATACAAATTGGAATTGGTTTTAGGACTGTTCCTGGACAGCTTTATATTTTTTTACCGTGATTTGACAATGCAGTGGAGAAGATTATGGCCAACATTGGATTTTATGCATTTGGACCAATGCACAATGCATTGTTACACCACTATTACTTATTGTGTTAAGAAATGCCACCTAAGATTTATCTGAGAGCCGCATGCAGTCATCAAAGAGCCACATCTGGCTCCCGAGCCATAGGTTCCCTACCCCTGCTCTATACGATGATGAAGTATCATCTCTGGCGTTGTGTGCCAATTCAACACGAAGCTTGTGGGCCACCAAAAATCAGTCTGAGGAGAACCGCATTTGGCCCCCGAGCCGCACTTTGGACAACCCTGATCTATACTCTATAGTAGTAGTATTTTTGTTGATAACTTATTGAATTTACACCACGACATTTGACAAACCAATGTAATACTTTCTACTCTACACTACATGAAAAAAGCTGTCATTAGTCGTTACTTACGGAGTGCAGACAAGTTGGTTGCGTCAAGGTTTTTTCTCCAATTTAATAATTTAATACAATACTCTTTTCTCTTTTTCTATTCTTTGGTCATTTATATCTGCACGAGTTAAACCAGTGTAAACAGCAAATACATCTTCAGAAGTATTGTATAGTGATATGTTTCATATTTCTGAAGCTGCAAAATTATTATTACACCCATTTAAAACGAAATGTACGGTTTCTTCAAATACTTAAGAACTTTATTAAGCAAATACTTAAGTACATTTTTCACTGGACAACTTTCGTCGTTGGAGTAACATTTGACCAGTGGTATTTTCCTCAAGTAGTAAAATGAAGTACTTGGACCACCACTGCTGGTTAATGGTGTTGGTAATGGTGTTATATATAGTTCTTCTTAGTTGTTTTCGTGCAGATGTGCAGATGTGCAGTATTGTCTCCCCGGTGTTCAGTGCCAGTCGGAGCGGGGCGGGTGCAGTGGGTCATGTTTGTTTAGAGACACACGTCATTGCCTCGCGCTCCTCTGATTGCGTTGGTTGTGTGTGCAGAGCAGCGGTGAGTAAGGAGATACACCGCGGAGGAGGCATCACAGCATGAGTTAACCTGTCACTGAGCAGCTCTCCGTCACCGGACGTGGGCTGCAAGCAGATGTGAAGGAGAATTTTCATTTTGGACCTGTGAAGTGGAGCAAAATAAATAAAAAATAAAAAACTCAAGATTTTGGTAGAGAGTGAACAGGGCTCTGCAAGTTTGGGGAAATATGTAAGTGTCATTTTTCTGACCAGCGTTTAGATTGTGATTTATGTTTTAAAATCAGCATTCAGTTCATTGAACATGACACATCCGGGAGTGTTAACAATTGGTTGCATTGTACATTGTAAAGAGGCCTATAGTAAAAAGAGAAGTGGAGGGCAGCTGAAAAGCCTGTGCTGGTAACTACTGTCAAAATCCCTAGTCTTAGTTTATTGCTAATTTCACTAGCAAGGACCACGCCACAACAATATTACAGTTAAGAATGTTTATCGACAAGGAAGATTGGAGGCTGGATGGTAGGGCTGGGTGATATGGCCAAAAAAATCTTATCACGATTTCGATTGTATCACAATTCATGTGTACATTTTCTTTTAAAGGCGACTAAATCTATCTGCTTCTTCTGGGGTTTAGGCCTGTTTTAGTCCTAGTTTCAGTTTCAGTTTTCTCTTGGTTAATTTCTCCTTGAGTTTAGTTCTAGTTTACTCCTGGGTTTGTCCTGGTTTAGGCCTTGATTTCAGTCTCTGCTTTAGTCTGGTTTACTTCTTAGTTTAGTCCTGGTTTAATCCAGATTCAATCCATGATATTGCCTGATTTTGGACCAGGTTTAGACCTGGTTTAGTCCTGGTTTAGTCCTGGTTTAATGGTGACAGTAGAATTAGTGAGTGGAGATGAGTATTTGAGCTCAGAGCCGCGTTAAACATAAAAACCACTGAATCACGATATGACGATGACCGATGACACTAAAAAAGCAGATCGTCATGGAGACCAGATCACGATTCGATTTTTATCATCATATCGCCCAGCCCTACTGGATGGAGACGTGGGTGGGAGGGTAATCTCGTAGCGCACCCAGCTCTTTAGGACCCCCCTCCTGGGCAGAAGGATGAGTGCTGGAAGACAAGGCCAGTTAGAGGGAGGGAGGGGTCCGGAGTTTTGAGATGAACAGTGTGGAAGGTGCTTGGCTGGTTTAAATAAGACGTCTGGGTAATTGGAGGCGTGGACGAGCAGGGAGTGGTTGGAGAAGAGCGAGTGATTGGTTGAGGCGTGCACTTTGTCATTCTGTAATGTGGCTGGGTGCGTCAGAAAGGCCATTTGGTGCAACAGCCAAGTCACTGTGGCGAAAAGGTTGTCGTTATTATCGTCTTATCTAGTCTTTCCGAGGTTTTTATTTGAACAGTTTGTGATCTGTAAAGAAAGGATATTCAGACAAATGTTAAAAATGTTATTTGTGAAGTGTTCAGTTGTCACAAAGGCATTTTTTCTTTCTCACAGTCCCTGAATATTACTTTCAGAGTTATATACTGTAATTTGCTAGAGTTGCACAATTTATTTGAAGGACAGCTTTATCCACCAGGCTGGTAGGACGCTGAACTCTCCCCTTCCCTCTCTCTGCTGCCCCCTATTGTGCTCATAAGTGTTACTATTTTTTTTATTTTTTTTGCACAGACACTTATCTCCTCCCACTACTTCTACATTCAGGATTAAACCAGGACTAAACCAGGAAAACTAGGTCTAAACCAGGTCTAAAATCAGACAATATCGTGGACTGAATCTGGATTAAACCAGGACTAAACCAAGAAGTAAACCAGACTAAAGCAGAGACTAAATCAGGCCTAAACCTGGACAATATCACAGACTGAACCAGGATTAAACCATGAGGGAATATAAAAAGGAATTCAGTTTTTCCCAAAATTTTGTCCAAAGAAAATCTACTTAAGACTGAATAAGGTCCAAACAAGGCAAAATTTGAAGTAAATTGTGAAATTCAGATGGAAGACCTCAAGGATTTTGCGATATTCTGTTGCTTCTTGTAATATACAATATATTGTGTGCCCTAATATGGCGATAACGATACTTTGGCGATCTATTATTCAGCTTTACTTTATCGTTAAATGTTTTATGAGGTCTTCCGTGTTAAAGAAGGGGAGCTTTTTAATACACATTCTTTGTTTTTTGCCATAGTTCAGTCAAATAAATAAACATTGTACTTAAAAAAAAACTTTGTGCCAATGTCAAAACAAGGGGGCATCCGGATTTGAACCGGAGACCTCTTGATCTGCAGTCAAATGCTCTACCACTGAGCTATACCCCCGACTCCTGCCAGTCACACGCTCCCGAAAGTGTCAACACAGCCGTCAGCAGCTCCTGTGTTTTTTTTTTTTGGTTTTTTTTCCCACCCTCCGAAAACCACACGCACGCAGCCAGCCAGCCCCTTCCTGATTGCAAACAAATGCGATTAGGCCCGGCATTGCGTAACCATGGCGACGCGCGGGCCGGTCGGTCGGTCGGGCTGATGGGTAATTAGATGTGCGGCCTGGTTAGATCATTTGCCAGGGGTCGGCCAATCGCATTACGGCGTCCCAGTTTACATCAAAACATGAAAAATGAGGATAATAAAAGCTCATAATGGACTCTGTGGGACAGGAGCAGGAAGCGTTGGGTCTGTGGGACTTCCTCTCTGGCTCCGTCGGGCAAAATGTTTTGTTTTTTTTTGAAGATTTTTCTGCAAGTACATTTGGGTTTTCAGTGTTCGATTGGGTTGAATTGTGTCAAAAATAAGGCCTTAAATGTCATTAAAAAGCAATAATATAATTCAAACTGGCATTAAATGAAAAGTTCTTGGAAAATAATGACATTGTTCAACTACTTTTACAGCTTAAGTTTGTCAAAAAATACAAAAGTTAGGGTGTAGACTGGAGTTTTGGCAGAAATCATACTGTATTTCTGGTCAAAAGTTGTCCGTTGTATCAAATTTTCTATTGAATATGGAAGTTAAGATTAAATATGGACTGATTTGTGGCGTTTGTATCATTAAGCATTACACTTGACTTGACGCTATCTGTATAAACCCTGTACTAATACATGTCTAAAAGGTATTTTATGTGTTTTTTGCCAAAAATGTGTTCACTGACCAAATACTAGTGGACAGCTCTTTAACTAGCAATGCATGGTTTTATTTTGTGGACATATTAGTTGCATTTTTCAAAGGAGATTTTGGATATCTTTTTTTTTGTTTTTTTAATAAACTCGTTATTCGTGACCTGATGAAGACCTCAGTGTTGCTGAGTAACAGATTACTAAGAAATCCACTACTCTAATTAGATTTCTTTAGTCACGGAGTAATGTAACGGGATTATAAACAATTACTAAACTGGTTATAGGAATGCCACGATTCAACATTTTTGAGTCACGATTATTGTGAGAAAAAATATTGCGATTTTACGATTATTAACGATTATTAGTATTAAGGAAGAAAAGGATTTTTGTAAATCTTACAAAAAGTACTGTCCAAGCTTTCACAACAAAAAAACAAGGCATTGTACATATTTTAATATTTATTTTATTGTTGTTCTAGTTAAAAATCTAATGAACATTCAGCCTATGGTAAAAAATACATTTAAAAAAATGTCTGATTTCACTGCAAAAAGTTATCTAGAAATAATTTAGATTTTCTTGATTGGAGCAGGTCAGTAAAACTAGCTGCCAAAGGAACAAGCAATTTTGCACTTAAACAAGAAACAGTGTCTCATATCAAGTACTTTTCTGTGCTATGAGAGCATGTAAAGATGGATAAGATTTACTCTCTGCCAGAGGCGTCCCTTGCCATTTGGCAAAGCAGGCAGCTGCTTACCCAGATTGGTAGGGGCCCCCCACAGACCTATCTCATAATATTCAACTAACGGCAGCACAACTTCAACACTTCATTTATAGAATTTGCAATGGTGCAATTAGAACTTCTCACCACACAAACACGTGGCGCTATTTCCACCCCTGCTTTATCCCTCTCAGCTCACGTCCACAGTCAGGGTTGTATTTTATTATTTAGAGCAGAGATGGAAGAGAGCATACTAAGTTATAACTCTGTCCCATTATTATTTATTATTAGTAAATATAGCCTACCTGTTCACTATAAAACATCCAAGACCTTTGTTCTAAGAGAAAGAGAAACTCTGTACAGAGGACAGGTGCATGCTGGGAGATCAGGTGACGCGCTGTGTTCCTCTCCCTCTAGCGCTGTTTTGGAAGTAGCTGATGTTTCTGCAGTAGTTTTATGATTTGAAAGGATTTAACTCTGGCTTTGGGACTTTTATTCTGACTCTTCTGTAACATCACAGTGAGTTTTGTCATTTCATGAACCAATTCTGCTGTGGGATATTTTTCATGATTTTGCTTAGCAATTTGTCAAATGTTTCAACCAGTTGCTGCTATAATATTAAATGACTGTGTGG
>OMNZ01089228.1:0-16103 GCA_900303255.1 Lesueurigobius sanzi
CCAAAATAGTAATAATATAATAAGTAATAATAAAGCACCATCAAATACGAAAAATTTGACGATTCAATTGTGATTTGAAAGCATAAAAACTCAGGTCCGCTCTAAAGAAACGTAAAGTCGGCAATATTGATCATTTTAGGGGCAACTGACAGATTTTTCTGAAAGGTTTAGAGATCCCTGCCTCCACTTCACCGAGTCCTGTGCAAATAAAGACCCAGAACATTATCTAACCCAGGGGTGCTCAAATTCAGCCCTCCCAGGAGTTTCATTTGGCCTTCGAGATGGTGCTTACTTTTGTTAGAAGTGTCCACTTTGATTCATTTGCAACTGAATGGACTGTCAACCAAAACAGCTTTAACCTCTTATACCCTACAGGACCCAAATTTGGCACGCTTTGGGTTTAAGGGGTTAAAAAGTGCACTGTGAATCTTGATTTTTTTTAAAAGACATAGCTCTAATCCAATCGCAACTTGGTCAAAATGAGTCCTACCCATGATTCCAACATGTCCGCCCGTTTGACATTAAATACGAGCCAGGGAGCGCGTGCAGGGAGTGTGTTGTGTGTAAAGCTCCGACACTTGTTTAATGCCAGTGAAATGTCAAGTGTGTGTGTGGGGAAATGTGCGTCTGCCGAATGACAATCGCATCGCTGGGTCCGCGGAGACGGGGACCTCGGTGATTGGTCGTTAAGAAGAACCGCGTTTCCCGGAGACGGAGCTTTTGTAAGTCGGATTCCCTCTAGACGCTGGCGCCGAGGCCAAGGTCACCGCAGTTAATGATCCTGACGCCTTTGACACAGCCATGGTTTCTGTGTCTGTTTAGGATGCTGGAGTATTCTCTGGACGGACACAACGTCAGCCTATCAGCGATCAGGACGGTCCGAGTGCTCCGCCCACTCAGAGCCATCAACAGAGTGCCCAGTAAGTTTGAGATTTTTATTTAAGGTGAGACGCTGCAGGTGAAATGGAACAGAAAAAAATATTGAGATACAGTATCAGTTTCAACATTTACTCACGATGCATTTTCTCTTTCATTTAAAACAGTAATGTCACATGGAAATAAGGTTATGTATAAAAATACTAAAATTGGCTATTTTCAGCTATAATATTTGGGTAGCACTTTAGAATACGGCCCGGTAACTACTAGATAATTCCCCTAGTAATTACTAGTAATTGCTATCAAAAAACACTAATTACCTAGTAACTCAAATAGTAGTAGTCTTTATTTCGAATTATCAGTACAGTTATACAGTCCAAGAAAAGAAAATAATTTGAAAAGGAGTAGGTGGAAGTAAACTCTTAGGTAATTAACCCTAACCCTTACTATTAGGTAATTAATCCTAACCCCCTTACTAGGGTCATAGTAGATAGTAATTACCTAGTAGTTACCAGTTGTTACCGGGCCGTATTCTAAAGTGTAACCAATATTTGAATAAGGGAGATTAAGATTTTTTGAACATTTTGAGAAAATTACCTTTTGAAGTTACAAGTTCCCTTTCTGAGGAGAAACAATAAAGGATTACAATAACGTTTAGTGTAGATGAGTCAATTTCTTTATTTCCAGGTTAAGGTTTACGTACAAGAGCAAAATGGCCTAAAACTTAAAGGTTTTGCCTGCTGTGTCTCCCCTCAACTCGTCCTTGTCTGTTGTATTGGTGTTTTCTTTTGTCTTTTTGATCAATTGTTCAGTCTTGTTTTAGTCTTGAGGGTTTGTGTGATATTAATAACTCAAGAGTTTTTATAAAGTACATTTTAAACGATCAGACAAATTATTAAAGGTTGGAATTAGCTTAACCTTTTTATTGGGGATGTAACGATGCACTCAGGCCCCGATTCGATTAAATTTTTGATTTTAAGTTCCTGATTTTTTTACCTTTAAAAAAAATACAATTCTACAAATTGTAGCTGTTGAACTTACAAAAGTACAGACAAAAATACAAGAGATGAAAATGAATTAACGTTTTTCAGCCTATGAGCCACAACTTTGTCCACACGCTTTGAACACTGCGGTCTAGGCGGCTTATTTAAAGATTGTTACGGGCTAACGTCACTAGGGGGCGCTCTAGCGGAAAAGCACGTGTTTACCCTCTGGGGCGAAATGCCTGACTGTTCCATGTAATCATCAGAGCCATGAGAGAGCGTGTATGGAGCATCACAGTCCCGCCCACCAGCTCGTCTGTACACGCACGCGCCTTGGTGCCGGAAGTGATAATCCCATTCAAAAATTGCATAGACTTTTCGAAAAATTCAAATTGTACGAGTTTAAAAGCACGACGGAGGCTAATCAGCTACGTGCTAACTGCTAGCCACAGCGCGGATATTTTACAAGCAAGAAAATACCCAATACTTGAAAACAGGGTGAAATATTGGATATGGAGTCCTCCCCCAGAAAATCTTGTGCAATCTAGTGTATTTTAGAATCTTTACATGACCATATTTAATCAGTCTCATTTAACAATAATAAAAATTTCAACACGGGCTACATCATTATTACTATGCTTTTTTATAGCAACGCTCACAATTTTAAAGCTTGTATTACTTTTATTATTTTATTATATATATATATCTGTTGTGTTATTTATTTATTTACTGTCAAAATCCTGTCTGTGAGCTGCAGCTGAGCTCTGAACACAAACGCCAACAAAACACTAAAGCCCAAACCTTTACCAGTAACAGAACACCTTCTGTTTACATAATGGTACCAGTGCTGGGCCCTCTGCTGGAATAGTGTGGAATTATTTCCATTTTTTAAATTTTGGATGCGTTACTTAGACACAAACGGGAACGCCGCTCGAGCAAAGGAAATAGTAGCTAATTATATGACTAATTATTGGAAATTCCAATGCAATTACTAGCGCCGTTATCTGTAAACTCCGTTATTCCCAACACAAAAGCCACAAAATCTTGAGAATAAATTTACTTTTTGATCATAACTCTCCACATTTTAGTTCTATTCATCTTTGCAGTCACCATTATTATTATTTTTAAGCCAAGGAGCTTATCATTAAATACAGATCGTTGTAACATTTCACGATGATATTGCAGACTTTTGAGATTTTCAATATTATTACCTTCCTTTGGCATTTGGCGCTCTAAATTTCTGGTTGTAAAATGTCCCATATTATTGTGCTTGTGCCTTGAGTGGTGCACTTTTAGTCGTGCTCAGGAGAGACAGACAGGCAGTGTTTCATGTGAAGAGATTGGGCCTGACTTGGCAGCCGTCTGTTATGTTTCCCATGAGTGACTTCCCCGTTAAGCTTCAGTAGAATTAGTCTCTTCCAAGGTTCGCTCCCACTTCCGACTTCAAACATGCTGAAAAAGTAAAATGTGCTCTCATAATCCAAAACTGCCTTCCTTAAATGCTCCATTAGTTTTATGCTGATTTAGAGCAAAAACAAGAGACGGAGCAGAGTAAACGGCGACAAAATGAAGTAAACGCCCACCACCTGTTCACCAGTCACAGGGAATAGTAATGAAAGCCAAAGGAAGGCAGGTTGGTAGGTTTATTTCGAGCACATGATAAATAAAAAAGACAAAATGATAAGTGAAGGGTTCATTTGCAAAAACAGATAAGTGCCATTGACAAAAATAATTAAATAAAGATAAATAAGTTAAGCTTGTACCTCTTTGTTTTTCAGTGATTTTTAATGACCACATGAATTTTAGTGAATCAGAAATATGACGTGACTTGTTATTGATGAAATTTATTCAACTTTACTTTTCCTGGTGTCCTTTTTAGAGCACAGTGCTACAAATCTGAAATTATTTAACTACAAACTCAAAACGGAGATATCTGTTTTTGCAAATGAACTCTTCAAGTACAACATAAAACAATGATAAGTCAATGATCAAAGAGACAATTCACAGCTGCTCGAAAAGGAGTGGGATGAAGTTTAACACTTATTACTTTCCACCCCCCTCTCAAACTATTACATTCAACTTAATTCCTTCCTTTGGTTTTGTTGTCAACTTTCTTATATAATTATATCTTATATAATACAAAATACAGGACAGGTACTTTAATCTTCATTCGCTATAACAATATTCTAACAATCATAATTCTTCGACTCATTCTTCTCTTTTATACCTTTCATATTTGTAAGAATGTATTTGTCAAGGCTTTTAATAAATGATGGAAACGAACAACTCTGCCAATCATAAAATGACGCAAAACAATACACTCTCACTTAAATCTGTGCATGATGTATGGTTTTAAACTCTGTTCATCGTAACTTTGCACTGATTGAGAGTGGAGGATGTTATTCAGGAGCTCCACAATCCCATAAAGTTTGAGAACCCTTCATTTAGGTAGTTTTGCATATATCCAAATTTAGGACTTCACTTTGAAACAGTCTCAAAGTGTAACAATTTAGAGCTGCCTCAAACACTAAAAGTAAGGATGAAGCATCTGGACTCATGACGATGATAAAGACACAGCTGTTTATTTATTTTACGAATGAATAGCTTTAGAGACATCTTGGCAGCTGGAGTGAATGAATCAGACTGTAGCAATATTGGTGATGTTACTATATCAATCAGTTTATTTTTGTATTACACAATATCACAACAGAGTCATCTCAAACAGACACCAGACATCAGACACCAAAACAAAAAACAATCAAACAAGAAATGTCACAAACAGATATCGCAACATCACAGATATCACACTATTGTTCATAATATCAATCTTCTGAATCTGTGTTCAAAATGCTTTCTTTTGTAGCAAAAAGTAATAAAACAAAAACATTAGGAGCAAGATCAGGATTTTATGTTCAGTTTTTGCACAGTCGTCATGAAGAAGATGTAATTTTCCACATTTCCTTGAGCTTGTGTACAAATATTGTACACTGTGATGGTTCTGTAAGCGATTTATATACAGTTGTGCTCAAAAGTTTACATACTGTACTATGGCAGAAGGTCAGGTATGCATTTCATAGATTATGAATGATAACACAAAAACCTTTATTTCACTAGTGGTTGAGTGAAGCCATTTATTGTCAAAAAACCTGTACCAAATAGTAACAAATATTTGTCACAACTAAACTCAGTCAGGTTTTGTTGTACAACTTAAATTTTTTTGTTACTTCAGTAGTCGTAGCAAACTGTGAAATTAGCTCCAATTAGATTTAAATATTGCCATTTACCGTGTGAAACTTGCTGAGCTAATGAGAATTGTTTCCCTGGCGTCAAAATGAGCAGAATAATGTGATTGTAGAGGAAGTGTTAAATAATGATGCAACTAAACAGAGAGCGGTTTTAAATCTCAACTCAAAATCACATTTGTTTTCCCTCATGGTCTCATCTGCTAGTCCCCTAAATACTGACATGATAACATTACACATCAGCGACAGTGCTTCACAGCCAATCTGTCTTTTATTAAGAGCCCTTTGCTGTTATTGTGTTTTTAATGGTGCACTTTGTCTCACTTAGTCCAAATGGCTACCTCCAGAACTCACAGCACTTTACCCTTGGCCTGATGCCACTGAAGGCAGCACTGATTCGTTTGAATACATTTACAGAAGCCAGAGGACATTCTCCCGTTCTCAAGTGATAATGAGTTCGCAGACCTTTCCCTAGCGCTGGCACTGTGATAAAACAGTGAGAAGATAGCTTTTGCTTACGGCTTTCTGTATTAAAGCAAAGCGTTAGCAAGAGAGGAGCTCCTGGCCTGTTTGCAAAGGAACTAGGGGTGCGGGGGGTATGGCCGCACCCCCCCTCTTCTGCCCCCATCAGCGTCTTGCTCCCTACCCACAGCATTACAAAAAATAAAAATAAAGAATGAAGAACTCAGTGTGTGTGTCTGTCTGACATTTATCTCGTAATGCACAGAGATAAATGTAAATGTATGCTTTTTATGTGATGGCTGCATCTGACAGCTCAGTGTGACGTAGGTCAGGTTTACAATAAAAAGACTTTGTCCATTGTTGTTTTGATATGTTCGCGCGCATTGCTGTTAGCCTACATGACGAATTCAACAAAAAAGCTATGTCTCAGAAAAGAATTTCAACTTTTTTTTTTATAAAGCTGCCTGCCCAGTTCCCGGACTTGGGGAATCCCCACCACAGACATCCAGCGTGCTCACCGCGCAGCCCCGAACTGGTCTTGACCTGCGCTCCGGTGTGCCAGGGGGAAGATTGCACGTAGCTATGTAGCTGGGCTGCGGGGCAAAGTGTAGCTGAGTGCCCAACTGCCCACTGAGGCAGTAGGGATGCGGACTGTTCGGTGCAGAGCAGGGGGTGAGCGCGCTGAATGTTTGGGGCACGGGGATTCCCTGACACGCATAATTCTTATTAGGAGACGTATCCCCAAAGCTGATAGCGGGGTAATGCACTTGTGCCATGCAGCGAAATCGTGTTTGTTTTACAAACTATAAAATCAACTATCTCCAGTTTGGCTGTCAGGTGTGGAGGTCATAGAACTAATGCTTAGAGAGAGCACTAAATGCGCACAGAGAGTTTTTATGCATGCGCTGCAGTATAAATAAAATAAATAATGAAATAATCCAACAAAATCCCGCCCCCCCCCTCTCAGAAATTATTTCCGATGTCCATGCCTGTTTGTTTAACTCACTGATGTTAGCATTATTGTTATAGATGTTATTTAATTTATAATGCTACTTATATTGACATTTCCCGTGAATATAATCTTGATAGGATTATGGCAATGTAATCATAATAATTATTCATTTGTCACTTAATAAACTCATGCATTACCTCATCCTCAACCTACATTTGCACTGGGCATACACTGCACAAATATCTGGGTAATTTTGAATATGCCAAATGAATCATCAGCTCACAATGTGCAAGTGAGTCTAATGCGAGGAGAGGCCACAACGGAGGTGCTCACACTGTACAGAGTGATAATGGAATCATACAGGTACTTTGTTGCTCTTGCCCTCTCTCTGCCTATTTCTGGAGGTGTGTTTGAGTGAGCATAGATATATAAGCAGGAGATAGACAGAAATCACAATGAAGCATGTTCCTAAAAAGGTGGGAGGCTCCGCCCTCTCTGGGTGTGACAAGCAGCAATGAGCCTCCTCAGTTCTCAAGAGCCTGTCAAACAAAGACGACTCAGAAAACTTAAAAAATTACAATATACAAAAACCAGCATGGTTAAAAATATGAGATACCCCTCAGTGCTGTCTCTATAGACTACTTCTTCCTGAAGCCCTGAGGAAGTGGAGGCAGCCAGCAAAGCAATGTGAGCCCCACATGCGTTCGCCCAAATGGGCAATAAGTCAGTTTGTCCGCAGTTTCCACCCAGTGCCATGTGGTTAACAATCCCTTCTGGGCCCCTCTAAATTTGCCCAGGTGAAGCCCATGCCCAGCCAGTACCCATGTTTCCCATATATTGCCCATGTGGGGCCCACATTGCAGCTGGCACGCGAAGTTAAGTCATTATCGGACACAGTCTTGTCATTCTCACCTCCACGTGTTTGCCTTAACATGCAGTACATCATCCTATTTTATTTTCCATTTCACTATTTCCATTTTCATTTTAGCTCTAAAACATGGAGCTGGCTCTAATAACCGAGCCTAACGGCTAGCATGACTGAGCTTCAGTTAGCCCACGCTGAATGGGGGAAGCCACGCCCCCCATTTCCATTGATAATGGAATATCCCTGATGTAAGAAATTTGGGATTAAGCTTAATAAGCTTACGTAATGTTGGGTAATATTAAGGCTAACATAGGGATTTTACATTTAAACATTTTTATATGTCATTTCTCTATCGTCAGCTCCTTTTAAAAAAGACAGCACAGCAGCAGATATTATTGGTTCAGCTCTGTATGTTTCTAAATACCTTTCAGTTCTAATGTACTATATAATGTAGAATGGCCAGTCCTGCAGTCGTATATCTGCGGTCCTGAATCTGCAGCTGCACCGAACCAGAGCCGCTGCAGATTCTGGACCGCAGATATATGACATATAAAAAAATACAATTTATTTGGATTATGTATATGGGTAAAATACCCACATATCGGCAGACCTCTACTATTTCTCTGCTGTTCCTTTTGGCCAGCTGTTGTTGTAAAATGCCAGCCTTTAATAAGAGTTACTGGTTATATACAAATGTTAAATATACAAATGTGAAAATATTGTTATATTGTTATATTAACAATGACACATATATTGCCTGTGGATTGAGCGCTTTAATACGAATACGTGAAAACAGTAACACGCTCATATTTCCACTATTGAAAGGACTCCGACATGAGAAAGTTGTTATAACAGCTCCAAATCAGACACAAGGCATTATTTTGTACAATAATTCTCTGTACAATTCTCTGTTTGACAAGGCGTAAAGAGAGAAAAGCCCTGCGTATCCAGTGTCATGATGGTTCAGATGCACGTTGCAAAATAGCCTAAATGCGTCAGACCTCAACTTTTGTGATGGACAATTCATATTTAGGCCTGCCTCAACACCAACACGTCAGTCACCGATTTACTATTCATACTGTTCCAAGCTTGCACCACAAATATACTCATGCATACATACATAGTACATACACACTATTCATATGCAGTATATGAACCTTAGGCAAATGTTCTTCCAACACTGAAGCATTTCAGCCCTTTTGCAGAGCCATAGATAATGTAGATTCAGTCTGCTTCAATTTCTTTTGCTTTATATCACATAATATTCCATTATCCTTCAACTCCAACCTTTATCGATCTGTTGGTCTGTTTTATAGTGTCCATTTACTTCACTAAGGACCGTGTTTAGTCAAGAAGTGGATGTATTTACAGTCCAACCTTGGTAGAAAGTGCACTCAGAATTCATTTTAATGTGTTTAATTGGTTTGCTATAAGCCATGTTTCCACTTGGAACACACTGTGCCAATGCAGACGCTGTCAACAATGGACTGTGACTAGACTTGAGAGCTACTTAATAACTAAAACTGAGCTACAATTAGTTCCCTGCTGCATTTTGAAATGCATTTAAACAGCATTAATACAGTTAACAGGAAGAGTTTTATGATTGACAAATCTTACAGAGAATTCAAAGACTTTCAAGTGTATAATATTTTTTACAACTACATGATTCCTTATTTAATGGGGAATGTTTTTCTTATGAAAAATTCTGTTTCCTCTTACTTTTTGTCCTTGCAAGTAGTCTTTTTCAATCAGCGTGTTTAGTAACCATGACATGTTGTAACCACGTGTTAAGCAATCTGAAAATGAAACTTTTTAAAATGTCACTCCAGTGCCTCTAGGAATGGCCCACTTCAGAAGTTTAAACAAAAGATTGTATGTCGAGTTGGCAACATTATTTTTGTAAGCACTAGAAATAGCAGCATAATTGGGCTAGTATTGCAAGTGCGTTCCATTGTTTTTCAAAAAATTCTTCAAGTCAGCAACCTTATTAGTGACATCCTAAACAATAAAACATGCATCGTTCTAGCCCAGGGCTATCTGAGTGCTCTCTAAATTTGACTTTCCTTTTTTTCCCAGAGAACTATACGTCAGCGGCTTTTAACATCTGTGGCTTTGTCTTTGATGGACACACATGCAAACAAATCAGGGCATAGCGAGCAAAGTCACAGCAATCATTACGATGCTTGAGTTAAGCACAGGCCCGCCAGCTCAGTTTTACACTGCGCGACCTTGGCACGACTCATACAGAGCTCCTCTAAAAGTGTATTTGAAGAGCGTCCTGTGTGGAGACAGTATGGAGAGGGCTTTTGTTTAATCTTTTGTTTGGGAGAGAAAAGAGAAGAGGCCAATTACCAATACTAGCAGCCTAATTATTTGCCATTGAATTCATTGTTCGGCTCAGATTGTGTGCAGAATACATTAGACAGATTCCTCCTGTCTGGACAATGTCCGGGACAAGAAGGATTTCTACCACAATGACTCTACAATTTATTACAAATAAACCCGATCCAGGACATGAGATTTAAATGGTGGCACAGTGACAAAGGGCACCTGCAACTCAAGGCAAGGTCAAGAAAGGTTTTCTTTAGGCTTTTACCCCTAACCCCTGGGTCTCCTTCACGCTCCCTCATTAACAGTGTTGGGGGTAACAACTCTGCACGTTAGAGTACTCAGATTAGTTTTGTAGAGTAAGGAGTAACGTAACCTAGTACTACTTTTTCAACAAAGTAACTTGTTCTCGGGTCATCTCCTCCCCGCATTGGCACTTCCTGCTCCCGGTGCGAGAGCGCTGCCGCTGGCATAGAGGATTGAGCGGGTTGTCTCATGATCAGAAGGTTGGGGGTTCGAATCCCGGCTCCTGCAGGTGCAGACTGTCGTTGTGTCCTTGGGCAAGACACTTCACCCAATGCCTATGTGTGAGTGGTTGGCGGTGGTCGGAGGGACCGTTGGCGCAGATGTGAGCAGCCTCGCTTCTGTCAGTCTACCCCAGGGGAAACTGTGGCTACAATAGTAGCTTAACACCATCAGCCTGGAGTGAAGCGCTTTGGGTGTCTGCGTACACTGGTGTATGAATGAGAGTGTGAATGGGTGAGTGGTTCCTTATTGTAAAGCTCTTTGAGTGCCTAATGCATGTGGAAAAGTGCTATATAAGTTGAGACCATTTACCGTGGGTCTGTCCAGCCAACAGAGAGAGAGAGAGGAGCGAGCTGCTCTTTAGTACATCAGAGTCTCGCTGAGATTATTATTTTATTATTCACCATTATTCACTTGATGTTTCTCAAAATAGTGGAGCCTCTCAGTGCATTTGACAAAAGACTACTGTGTTCATCTTTACCTCTGACGCTAACAATTGGCTATTTCATTGCTATTTAAGGATGTTAGCTTGTTGATGCCTCTTATTGTGGACTATTTATGTCTGATGAACTACAGGAACAAAGCTCAGAGAAGCTGATTTATCAACACTATTATTTCTGCATTTACCAAGCACTGTTTGCGTGTTTAGCTTCTACGGTGGCTCGGTTTGGGAAATGGAGCTTTCAACGTCGGAAAATGATACCCAACGCTGTTCATTAACCTAAAACATGCACAATGGACCAATCTACTGCCTAGATATTTGATCCTTCTTCATCATTGAAGGATGGATCAAATACAGAGTTAATAAATAATTCAAAAATAAAATAAAGCCTCATTTGGAGCTTTTTAAGCAAACAACAAAACATTTTCTATGAAAATAATCTCAGTTTTGTATGTAATAAATAAATGTAACCAGCGCTGTGATAAGTGCAAAACTAATATCAAAATCAATCTAGAGAAAGGGAGGAAGAGAGATTCCCTCTTATCCATTATGGAACACTCATGAGGCTTGGGACCCATAAAAGTGAGTTTGCAGTTTGAAATGTCTACATCAAGTATTTATACAAACATTGCTATTTCTTTCTATAAAATGTTTGCAATATACAAAATAAGACTGGAGTCTGGAATGTTAAGGATATACAATGAGCCCTGACTTGTATTTGTTTTATGTCAGATTTTGTCCCATTCTCTCTCTCTACTGTATGTATATTTATTTTCAGTTTACTTTCCCTGTTTCAGATGTGTGTGTTGTCCTGACTGTCTAATAGCCTCACCTGCGTGTGTCCATTACCAGGCATGCGAATCCTGGTCACCCTCCTGCTCGACACTCTCCCCATGCTGGGCAACGTGCTGGCGCTCTGCTTCTTCGTCTTCTTCATCTTCGGCATCGTGGGCGTGCAGCTGTGGGCGGGCCTGTTGAGAAACCGCTGCTTCATGGGCGAGGACGTCAAGATGTGAGTTTCTATAGTAACCCGGGGGGCGGGGGGTGGGGGGGGGTTTCTCCGCCGGCCTCATCTGTGTCAAAAGTTAGCACCGAACTGATTAGCTTCATTCGCTCAGCTATTATTGGTAAGAGCAGATCGATACGGCCCAGTGCTCTAATCGCGTTAGTTTCCTAATCAGGTCGGGGTACTAGCCATAAGCCCCTTTACACAGGCTTTTCATCTCCCAGTATTTCCACCTATTTAACACTCAACTTAAAAGCTACCTCTCTGGGACTGAGCCAAGGTAAGTCTCTCTGCCAGAATGACTATCCTCTGGCTGTGGAAATGACTGCTCTGTTTTTCTGATCAAAGACTGAACCCAGGTGAAAACATAAGACGGCCGTAAGGAGCGTGCACTTTTCATTTCACGCGGCCGGTAGTTTTAGTATTTACTGGCAAAAGTCACATTTCTTTTTGAACATGTTTCATTTTTATGCTCAGTGCGACTCTACGGGAGAGAGACAGTTTTTGAAGGAAATCTCAAAGTAGACCTGATCAATGTTAGACAATACACTCCAAAAACTAGATATGAAGCATGGATTTGAAACACTTGGTTTCAGAATATTAATCTTGTTTTGAGTAGTTTTCTCTAGATTAGACATATTTACTACTGTCATCTAGATTATTTGTTTGATTTCATTACATTTCTGCTGGTTTTAAGGTAACCTTCGCTTGAAATATGAAAATTAAAGTGCCATGACACTGGAAAAACTCATTTGAACAAAGGTTTAACTTTCTCTAAATAAGAATATTTGACATTGATCCAGGTAAGTGAACTAAGTATTTTTGCACCTAAAACAAGTAAAACATCTAGTTACACCGAACATAAGTTTAAATTTCTTATTGCGCAGATCTCATTTTATACAAAATGAGGAAAACCTGACACTTTTCCTGACTTTGTGCACCCCCCTGTGTGATCCTGTCCTAAGAGCTGTTGTGACAAGTAATTTTCTCCATTGTGAGATCAATAAAAAAAATCTTATCTTATCTAACTATCTTAAAACCTTGAAAGTCTGGAAAATGACCTGCCCTTTTTCTAGTCATGGATAGCACATGGAAAATAACAGAAAATGTCTAATGTCCTGGAAAAACATATTTTGTCCTTGAAAATATTTCTCCTCCCTTTGCTTTCCTGTTTAAAATAAAATGTAGGGGAGAGTGGGGTAAGTTGAGCCATGCCGTGAGCCAAGTTGATCATTACATCATAATAACTACAGTATAATAAGGTGTAAAAAGACATTACACAGTAAGGCAATAATGCAATGTCTTGCACCAGTAACATTTATTCAACTCTGAATTAAAATTAAATTACTCGGAAGAAAGGATTTTTACTTCCAAATTACATGAAGAGAGATAAAGGTTGCGTTAATTAAAGCTCCTGAAACCTATATGACTATTTTGGACTCTTGCTCCTCCATACTTGCCCCACTTACCCCATCCTACACTTTCAATTTGCAATGAAGTGCCAATTAGACAAACTGTACGTTCAGGACATGAAGGTTTTCATGATAACAGCCCCATGTATCCACTATTTCATGTTTTCCATGGATTACAATAAAACTTTTAAATATTAAATATTAAATTGATACAATGAAGGTTGAAAGAAATTCCACTTTTGAAGTTGAAATTCAAGTTTTATTCACCAGGTCACCAGGTCACCAGTAAAAGGCAAAATCTCACTGCTCTCTCAATTCAAAAGCCATATGCAGTACTTACTTTGCTTACCACACCAGACTAAACACAAGACACTCATTCTGCTCCAGTACACAGGAAAAATTATCTCCTATTTCAAAATGTCCCCGGGGAAGACTCCCGAACCCGTCATTTTACCACGTTCCCAAGAAAACATTATGCTTTACACGTCTAAGTTTGAATCTATTCAGACCAAAAGGCTATATGCTTTAGCCATTATTAGATTGCATACACTTATATGTATTTTTGGACTTTTAAATGTCATAGAAAATCCTGGAAATTACCTGGAAAATAATTTCAAGTAAAGAGTGTGAACCCTGACTAGTTTGGATCTACAAATCTGCCATATTAATCCATATTAATCTAAGTCCTTGCAGATGACTGATATCACACACATATTTTTGAACATCGTCAGCGCTTTTGGACACGAGAAACTTTGGACATGAGAAAATAATTAGACTGCCTGATGATATTTCTTTATTCAGTATTTTAAAGTGTCTTTTATTGTCTAATTCTGCTTGTATTTGACCTGTATATTAGTATTAATTACCTCAAACAAAGTAGTATCATAGAATCATAAATTATTTTGACCTTCCAAGCACCAGGGCACAAATTAGGACTAAATCATGTCTAAACCGGCTATAAACCATGTCTAAACCAGTCAAACGCCTGAAGAAGCTGAGGTGCCACAGTTTGAGAATCACTGCTATTTGTTATATATAGCCCACTAAATTTTGTAACTGCTTATTATAGTTATGCAAAATATAAATATTAAAATGTAGATAAATGCTGTATGAATTTAACCATAAAGACTTAAAAAATAGATTTCATGAAAAAAGGGAAAAATGTCTTTCCGAAACTAAAGATTATTTTTTTATAGTTTCACTGTGCAGCATTAATTCATCCTGTGATTTTTGCACATTATTGTTATCAGGACATTAAATGTCTTTTAAATTTTAAAAGACTCCTACTTAGTAGGCAAATATTCTTCAGTCTTCATCTGTACTCTGTAGTTGAAGTGTAGGACGTTTAATTTTTTATCCCAAGAACTTCGTCAGCACTGAGAGATGAAGACTGAAGAATCTTTGCCTAAGATGGACAACTCCTGTACGACTGAGAACTTACACAGACGGACTCCTACTTAGTCTTATACAGCATAAATGAATGATTTTGGTTGCTCATATTCAACACAACATCATATTGACGCTTCAAATTCAAATCATTCAAAGTAATGAAAGCCTGGACACTTTGCTGCTTTTATCCAGATGTTTTGATCCAAACTGGATCATCCTCAGGTCATACGGTGCAAGTGTAGGCCACTCCCTTAAATGTCCTCTGTCCCTGATTGGCTGACTAATCCCCAGTTGAGCAGCAGAAGTCAGGAACACACATGAATTATATAAACCTCAATGAACATTACATTTGCCATTATTACCATAGATATTTCATTAGGTTGTCTTTGTCATATATTCATAAATCGTACAATATAAAACCATTCAAAACATTTAACACATTTTTTTTTTTTTACAAGAAATGCTTGATGTCATAGTCATCACAACCAAAAAGGGCTGAGCAGAAGCAAGCAGCTTTTTTAGCCCTCCCTGCACATACATATAAGTGCACATATTTTTCATTTTCATAAAACATTGAGCCTGTAAAGCCACAGTCACTGAATTGAACAATATTTCTCTCCTGTAGTCAGAGAAACGCTTCCGTGGCTGGGGTAATTAGATTGACACTACACAGCTTTGTTCTGTAAAATCTCACCCTGGCTCACCATTTTGTTGTGTTATTCCCTTTTACCAAAATCTGACTGGCCTAAAGTGGGATATTAGCGGGCCATTATGTCACAAAAATTCCTACATTTCTGTGTAGACGCAGTGCATATTCATTACGCTATATCCCAAAGATAGATCCCAAAGGATTGATAATTCCAGGACGGCAAGATGAATCGCAAAGGCTGCAATTATCAAATCTCGAAGGCTGCAATTACAGTATGTTGGCGTTCATTCTGTCAATTGTTAATCCTCCTTAGGGCTGCATTGTTTTAGAAAAATATCCAATTTGCAAGTTTTGATTGGATTTGCAATTCATTTTTGAAAAAGCATATTCTGTTCTCTACTGTGCACATTTTAAAACATGTCCAGGGGCATTTCACATTTGAGGGAAGACTGAAATATGGACTGCTAAAGTAAAACAAGGATCCCATACATATTCAAAACATGGACTACAGGTTTTGAAAGTTTTAAACATAATGAGATTCCTTGGAGACAGAGATTTAGTTATAGGATATTTTACTACCTATATAATTCCTAATAAATAATTTTGATTCATTTGGGATTAGAGGTTTGACAATATATCAATTGTCTGATGCATCATGGTGCATTGTTACACCTATGTTTCCCACAGCATTCAAAGACTGAGTAGAGGGAGTCCTTGGCGGGGGGTTTGGGGGTCCTCCTCTGTGGAATTTTTGTTTAATTCAGATGGGCTTTCCTTGTGCATTTTAAATGATAAAATAATAGTTTGAGCTAATCCCTTGATTGGTAAAATAATGAGAAATATTTGTTATTGCAACTGCTTGTTTTAAATTTACATTGGCTGTATTTATTTTTTGCACATTCCATTAGCTGAAAATGCAGTTTTATTATATTGACTGTTACTTTACAAATGTATTGGTTTAAAAGCAGTCTT
>OMNZ01089233.1:9005-22842 GCA_900303255.1 Lesueurigobius sanzi
AGACAGAGTAGAGCAGGCAACATACTGTAAGTGAACGATCTTTGCACTAAAATGATTTAACAAACAGTTACCTATTTTCATTAATTGTGGCACATTATAATTACATACACGTATTTTCAAAGGGTAATCAAAATTTTTGTATCATTTTAATAAAGAATGTGTGGCTGTCTGGTGTCATCAAAAAAATCAATATAGGGTATAAAGGAGCCTTTTGAATGGCTCTTAAAGGGCCTGTATCACCGGCCTGGAGACTAGTTCGCAACCTGGCGGAGACTTGAGTCTCTGGTGGCCTCAGAGACGAGACGAATTCCTGGCTCATAACAGGCTAGAATTGGGAAAAGGTTAGGGTTTGGGAATCAGTTGGGATGGTAAGGGTGAGGGTTTGGGGCTGGGTAATACATTATGTCTATGAAGGTCCTCAGTAAGATAGAAGTACAAACGTGCATGTATGTGTGTGTGACTGCCTCTTACAGAGAAGGTGCGGACCGGGGTCTTGTCCTCCTCGTCACAGAGGAACTTGGCCCTGTGGCGGGTCAGGCGCAGCTCCTCGATCCTCGGGGGCTTCACAAACACCACAAACGGCCTATATTCAGCCGTGTAGACGCGCTTCACGTTCTGTAATGACACAAATGAGCGATTGCCGTTCAGTTAGAGAGTGTTGAGCAAAGACCGATGCTCCCCAAAGACATCAGTCAGCGCAATAAAATACCGTCCGTCAATTTAAGATGATTTGAAAACACGCACACTCGGATGCATGTCGAGGAGACACACTTTTCTGTCTGCCATCACTCTGTTGACCGAGTCTAAACTCGACCCGTAATAGTGGCCCTTGTAGCGTCCGTATTCAATAAACCTAAATAAACCAAAAAACAGATGTGAGGGATCTGAGAGCACAGAACACTGGATAAAGAGGCGTCGAGACTCTTCACCTGTGATTGAGAATGTCTTCTTCAAACTTGTGAAGCGGCACAAAGTGATAGTCCACTCCGTCTGTCTCCTGCTGCCTCTTCTCTCGTGTCGTATCTGTAGCAAAAACAATTGATGTTCAGGCGAGACGCTGCCGGTGGATAGGGGAAAAAAATGTAATTGAGTGATATCAATTTGAAACTTTTGCTGTATATTCCTGGCATAAATATGAGAAACTTTTTTTTACAATTTTCTGTCATTTTATGTTTTCATATCAAATTAAGGCATTTTATGCATAAAAATGAAGAAATTGCAATTTTTGGTGACGAAATATAAATAATGGATGGGGCTAGTTTTAAATTGATGGTTTTATTTTGTTGCTATACTCGTTACAAAGACCTGTTCATAGGGGATTTGGGATACTTTGTTTAGTTTTTGAATGAACTAGTTATTAGTGAATAAATCTTTTTTTTTTTCTTCTTGTTATTTAGGGTTCAAAACTAGGCACTAGGCTTTTGAAAAATCCCTCTGACCAAATCTTCAAAATATTGTTTAGCCCAAGTCTGTAGGTTTTACTAAAGTGGAGAGGTTGCTGCAAAGAGTTTAATACAATTGATTTAGAGAAAGTGGCCTTTGAAGTTCCAATTTTCTATGTAAACCTATGTAAAAATGTTGAATTTGTGCAACAATTCAACACCACCTTAGTCCAAACAAATACAACAGAGGCCCTATGTGGTAAAAAAAAAAAAAAACAGATTAAAAGTGCCAAAAAAGGGCAGATCCGAGGCAAAAGGGTCTTCATCAGGACATGCCCTGATGAAGACCCTTTGTGGAGCGCCTTGGATCTGTCATTTGCCCTTTTTTGGCACTTTTAATCTATTTTTTTTTTTTTACCACTTAGGGCCTCTGTTGTATTTGTTTGGACTACGTTGTAATCCTTGATGAGCACCTGCTGATGAACCTTTTTACCCATGGATCCTGAAGCACTCACTTCTTTTCCAATTCAGCACCTTACTGTGAATATTTGCCCATTTATTTATTCCCGGGTGACAGTTCATATGTCAAGAGATGAAACTGGCCCAAAGTTTTGTCTCCCCTCACGCCCCGACGCTGCCAAAAGGTGATACAGGAAGTGCGGTTTGTCTCACAGGGCACAGTGACGCCGTAGCGGTCCGGGTCGGAGATCAGCAGCCTCTTCTTCAGCTCACTGACGCCAACGCCGCTCGGCCCTGGGGGAAACATCCGACATCAAATGAGAGGAGTGATCTCGCGACACATGTGCCTTTATCATTACAAAACCTGCAAGGAGTCAGACAGAAACGGCTTTGATTTCATTCAGGGTTTTTTTTTTTTTTTTCATCTAAAAGTGATTCTCCAAAAGCCCTTATTATTGTGCTTGCGTATCGAATGTTTAATGCTCCTTTGCCCTCTGGAAAAGCCATAGCGGGATCAGTGTCGTTATAGTGTAGGATGCACAGGATGAAGGGTGCGTACATAAAACTGTCGCATCTGGGTTTCGCTTCCAATGGAGGCTTGTCCGGATTGCATCAGACGCAAATGGAGCAATGAAAGAAGGATTCCTTACATTGCTGCCTTTTCCATCACGGTGTTGCACGAGATTGATACATTACAGAATATCGAGTTTGTGGACGCGCAACTGATGCTTTTCACAGAGGCCCCGGTGAAGGAACAAACAGAAGAAGAAGCATGCGCGTGTGGATCCTTTTGGCTTACATTTACACATTTCCAGAGGCAAAACTGATTATTGTTTCACTGAAAGCATACAGCGATGTGCAAAGGACAGAACTGGTGGCGAAGAATGGTAAAAAAGCAGTAATGGCAGTTTGTACACAGCAGAAAGTAATCTAGAACCAAGTACATTATTGTTGAAATTAATACATTATCCCTGGATTTGAGTTAATACTTTCAAGAAATTTGAGTTTTTGACTCTTAAATAGCGTACTCCATAGTTACTATAAATAGACCGTGACGTCACATTGCAATGCATTCTGGGAAGTCTCCTCAGACAAACAAGCGCGCATTTTGCATGTGGTGCAAATGGGTCTTTTACAACAGTCGTTCCGATTGTTGTAGTTTTGTCTCTTAAAAATGTTCCAACACGAAGGAACCAAGCACTGCTGTTGGGGCTGTTCAATCGGACTCTAGATTCCCAGATCGGATGTCGGAGGGGACATTTTTTATCACTTTTCCAAAGCCTGGTGAGGAAAAGGCTGCAGAACAGACTGGCATGCTGGCCCTTTAAGGGGCGGAGCCTAGACCAAGCGCGCAGCAGAGGCAGCAACATGTTTGAAGACAGGGAAGAGATGAGAGAGACACACTACGGAGCCTGCTTGATGGAGAAAAAACGCACACACTTTGGCCAAGCATTAAAGAACAACGATGTACCCTGACCCCTCATTTCATTGGAGTTCTAACCCGACTTGACTTATCCAACTAGCAATAAACAGTCCCTCATTTTCACCAGGTATGATCTGCGACAACATGGCACAGCTGGTGTTTGTCTGACTGCGTGACGTCAATTGTAAAGTGGGCTATTAAGAAAACATCAACAATCATATCAACAATAACCTTATTTTAACCCCATAGACCCAGGACTAATCCAGGCCCCATAAACCCAGTACTAAACCAGGTATAAACAAGGACTAAACCAGGTTTAACCCCATAAACCCAGGATTATGGGGTTTAGTCTTGGGTTTGTGGGGTTAAAACTCTTGATTGAAGTGTAAAAAACTTATCCCATTGGCAGATTTCTTAAAATTAATTACTAGAATCAAGAGAAAATTTACAAATTTTGCTTAGTCCTAGATCAGTTTTTGCTGTGTATTTCAGTCTTCTCTCAAATGTTATCACTCTTTGGTGTGTTTACTGTAAAATGTGCACTATATGAACTCACAAATCTAACGCAAAGGGAAAGGGAATATTATTTGTATAGTGCTTTCATATGACACAAGTAATCCAAAGCAAGCGCAACGACAGTGTGCCCTTGCGGAGCCGGGATTCGAACCCCTGACTTTCCGGTCATGAGACGCCCTGCTCTACCATCTGCGCCACTTGTCAGACAAATCACAATGAGATATACAGTCGTGGCCAAAGGTTTACATACTGTATACCCTGACAGAATGTATTGCAGCTGAAGGGAGTTTTTCTTTGATCCTGAACAATTTTCCTGGCAGTTGTTGAAGGTCATGTCAACGTTAGATCAGGGACATTTGAGAAGTTTCTGGTTCATTATGATTTCAAAAGAGTAAACTCAGTTCTTTGTGTTGTCATTCATACTCTACAAAGGGTATGTAAACTTTTGGCCACAACCGTATGTCCATAACCGTTCAGCGCTGGTGAATACATGTAACTCAAAGAGAAACAATCTTTAAACTTGGGTCCGTGGTGATCT
This sequence comes from Lesueurigobius sanzi, assembly GCA_900303255.1. NCBI lineage: Eukaryota > Metazoa > Chordata > Actinopteri > Gobiiformes > Gobiidae > Lesueurigobius > Lesueurigobius sanzi. The sequence continues at coordinate 13,324 of OMNZ01089233.1, forward strand.
GCTGCTGCTGCTGCTGCTGTTTTTGCCATCCAGGTTGTGGTTTTCCTGCCTATAAGCCTCGATGCCAATAAACCCTGTTCCTAATGATGAGCGCTTGTCAGAGAAGAGCAGACAGTAAAAACCGAACCCAGAGTGGAGTCACATCCAGCGCGATTTAAGAAGTTTAAATCCAAATCCAAGATGTGGTCTCTGTTCCAGCTCAGTGATGGCGCACTGGGGAGACACTTGGAAAATCATATTCACAAAACACTTGTCTCTGTCCACTGTTATCTGTCCAGTCTCTGTCAGTCTGTTTTGCACTTCTGCATTTATCAGGCAGAGCACAAACTGAAAAAGGCAAACGGTAAACTTTTACTTAAGAGGAGACGCTGCAAAACTCTAGCTTTTCAATTTTCAGGTTTTGGACCAGTTTGGTCTCTTAACATAAACACTTTCACCTGGAAACAAATAGATGCTCTAATACAGTGGTTCTCAACTGGTGGGTCAGGACCCAAAAGTGGGGTCGGGAACAATTTTCAGTGGGTCAAGAGCATTTTCCTGGGAACTTCCAATAATTATTAGTATAAAAACCCTATGTTACACTGCAAAAACAAAATATCTTCATTAGTTGAAATTGCACAAATTAAGATTTTGGGCTTAATTCGAAAAATTTGACTTGCCAAGTTAAAATCTGCTAGTGGTTGTACTTAAAATAAGAAGAAAACATGCTATTTCAAGGAAATTGCGCATCATTATCTAATTTTAAGTACAAGAAGATGTACTCAAATCAATATACTTAATTTGAGTAGTTTTAACATAAGATATCACTTTTTTGCAGTGTAAAAAAAATGTACACTGCAAAAAAACACAAGAAACACAAGGAAATTGTATACATTACTTTTTGTTGTGTAGTTTGTTTAAATGGTCATGATTTCAGCTTTACAGGCTTATTCCATCCTTCAACAACAAATAATGTGGTAAATACCATGTTTTACATTATTAAGTTCTTATTGGGGTTGCGGCTTGTCATTCTAATGTGATGGAGGGTCCTGACTCTATAACCACAATGCTTCTGCATAGAATTATATGGGAAATTGTAACTTCAATCACTGTTTTCTCAAAATGCATGTCTTGTACTTTGAAGGTTTGTTAGGATTTTTCAATATTTAATGCCTAGCCTGATTTATTGATTTTTGAACGCCCCCAACAAACAGATAATAGATTTATTCACTAATAACTCTGAACAAATCTTTGTAACTAATATCTCAACAAAATAAAAGGCAATTTGGGCCTTTTTAACACATAAAATGCCTTTTTTATTTTTTTTATAAAAACATAAATTGTCTGAAACCCTGCAATACATTTTTGTCTCATATTTATATCAGTAATATACAGCAAAAAGATTCAAATGGATACATTGCAGTGTCTTCATATTTTGGAATGGGGATGTGAAATGGCTGGGGATAAAAGAGAGGAGCGATGACCAGCAGAATTCCCAACAAACCCTCTGGTCGATGTGCGTGTGTGAAGAATTAAGGTAAAATCTTATGAATTAAGAACAAATCAGTTGAAAATAATGGAAAAAATAAACCCAAAAAATTGTATCATCACATAAATCATAAACTACAAATAATAAACTGGTAAATTTTGCAATACAAATGAAGACAAAACCTTTTTTTAAACTTGTACTTCCTGTGAGTAATTATCCATAAGTACTTTCTATTTTTGACATTTGTGATGGTATTCCTCAGCACAAATGTGTTTTTGGCGTGGCCCGGACAACAATTCCCCATCGTATGGTACAGGGCTGGATACACAGCGCAGGCCTCGGAGCTTGGCAGAGGCTGAATCTGTGCTCAGAGGTGATTCAGAAGAGCACCATTTATTCTGTCTCTGGGCTCCTGACACTGTTTACATGAGTCTGATGGAAAGGATTATACCTGAACTTACAAGAATGAGCATACGTTTTCATCAACGCATTGCCTTTTCTTTTGAACAGTAATGGATGTGTTAAAATTGCAGGTAATCATGATCCTACACAGCATTACAGCGCAGGAACAATGACATAAGGAGAAAGAAGTAGAAGACTTTAAAGGCACTAGTATGCTCTATTTTTTTTCTAGGAGTGGAATGAAATTTGTTTAGTTCTCCTTTAGTATATTGTAAACTCAGACAACATTTGTATCCATTTCATTAGCTAGCAGGCTAGTTTCGTTTGCTATACTGTGAGCATGACCCTGAAAAGTGACCCCTGCAAAAAATCATCCCTGTAAAAAACTGGGGTGTTAGAAATGTGTGAGGAAAGTAAAGTTTGGAATACAACTAACGATTTAATTTACCCTCTCCTTCTTTCATTGTTTGTAATCACAATGTCAGGTACACAGCCTTTGATAGTCTTTATTGAAGTGTGTTATGAACAAATCAGATACATCTCCTACGCACCAATCTGTTTATAAGAAGTTTTATTGTGTCAATAACCACTTTAGGTCTTGGGCAATAATTGATCCAACAATATACTTTGGCCAATTGATGCATATTGTATGTTAGAGTTGTAGTTGAGTCACGATTTTTCAAGTCTGACACTGAGACTGCTATTTCATCCAATTAACTTCTCAGCCTTGGCGCATCTCCACAAATATTGATTCAAATTACTTAAACTAATCATCATGAAATGTTTCTACTTCTCCTCAGCGCCAGCATCATAGTGATTACATACCAACCAGGACCACCAGTCTGTGCCTGTCTGTGGGCTGTCTGTGGTAGGGGATGACCTCCATGTATGTCGGCGGCCTGATGGAGCTGTGAAGCCCAGCACTCCACCTCCGGGACCCGGCTGCTTCTTGGACAACACTGCCTTTCCTTCCAAGTCGGAAACTTCTTCTCAAACCAGCTGTATAGGGGGAAAAAATAGATAGACACTGTAGGAAATTACAAAAAAGTACATGATATTCACCTGCCTGCAATTGGTGGTCAGTGCGATGTATCTCACATTTTCAGCAAACAAAGATGCACTGTAAACTGCAGCAACTTCTTCAGTAGTTTAGGACTATAGGAGCTCATTAGTTGGATTGGAACTGTTCCTTCCATTGCATCTATGGAAGACCCATCTGGACAGGAATAGTCTACATCTTAATCTCCATAAGACCAAGTACATGGAGTATGGTCCGTAAACGAGAAGCCCTGACGAAAGTAGAACACCTCAAATACCTGGGCTCCACCCTTTCAGCCGATGGAGACACCCTCCCAGATGTGAGATCGAGAGTAAATGCAGCCTGGCTGAAGTGGCGACAAGTCACCGGGGTCTTGTAGGACCAGAGAGTGCCAACAAACCTTAAAGGAAAGATCTACAAGATGGATCAGAGTGTTGGCCCACATCCATCAAACACCACCAAGCCCTACACACCATGGAGATGCGAATGCTGCACTGGTCACTCGGACTCACGAGGTGGGACCATGTCACAAATGATCATGTCAGAAGAATCATGGGAGTGGCCCCTATCACAGAAAAGATGAGGGAAGCCCGGCTCCGATGGTACGGTCATGTGATCCGTGGCAATGAGGACGAGTGGCACAACGAGCCCTACATCTGAGCCCACAAGGTGGATGGACAGAATTAAGGAAGAGCTTAAAGAAATCCAAGCCACCAACGAAGATGCTCTGGATCGGACAAAATGGAGGAGACTGTGCCAAAAAGCGGATCCTGCGCTAAAGTGGGACAAAAAGAAGAAAGAAGAAAGAACTGATCCTCTCTGAAACCAAGTTTTAAACAGACTGCTACTTTAAACACAGCACCAAGAGCTGTGGTTTGGGAGAACATTGCCTAAAATAACTTATTCTCTTGGTTCTCTGGTTGAAGAAATAATCTGTTATTCCCTTTACCTGTCAGCGGCCATCATGTTGGTTGAATACAAAGGTCCATGACTCAAAATGAAATGCATTTAAAGCAACACAAAGTCGACCCATGGGCCCTGGCTGTCACCACAGCCACCACCCAGCGGGATGTCAACAGCTCCACTGACAAAACAGATTTATGCCACGAGCTACATTAAAGACACGAGTATCTCAGAATAGTGCAGTCACGCATGGTTTGTAGTCCGTCTGAGAGCCACCGTCTGCCATGCGTCTGTGGTTTGGCCTGCGTCGGCAGCTAACTCTCTCTTTCATGATGTTAACTGCTGCAAAGCGATGGTGCCAGGCCTTTTTGACGTCAGCTGTAATTTGGGCATGTAAGCAAATCAGTCCATTTCCTCTCGCTAGACACAGGGAAACTGGCAGCAGTGGCACGCTTCTGTTCAAACTGATGACTTCACCCTGAAATGTGGACTAATGTGTAAAAGGGAGTTATGCGTGTGCAAAAACAAATATATACACGAATGAATGAGAAAATCGCATTTTCTACAATCAGGTTAGGCCTCCGGGGAAAGGCGCTGTAATTGTCAGCCCTTTGCACTCAGTCGTAAAAGTTGGAAATATTTTTGGCAAAACTTTTTTCCACTTTACTTGAGAGTCCTCAGTAATAGCGGAGATAAGATTCGGACGGAGAGGACTGATGCAGTGGAACACATGTTGTGAGCCCAGTCTGTGGTGTCCCTATTAAGATGAGTGGAACGATATGAATTCAATGTTGTGCTGCCAAGGCTTGACATAATACAGAGAAATGAGAACACTTTCTGCGCCGCATCTGCTGAAAAACTTTACCTTTACAGAGGAGTGGAAGAAGTAAATGTACTTTATTTCAAATTGAGAAGAACTAATATTGTTGCTGGTGCCGGGGTTTTATCCGGTTTCAGAATGTAGCTTCAAATGTGACAAATCCTCTGCAATGAAGCCATACATCTTCAACAAAGAGAAAAACCTTGTCCACATAACTACTTAGAATATGCTTATGTAAGGTCGTTGGGCCTCATTCATGAGTTTTCTTAAGAAAACATTCTTAAGAACCACTTTAAGAAGTTTCTGAAAAAAAAAAAATTGCTCAAATAAAAGATGATGAAGCGTTCTTAAGAAAAAAAATCTGTTCTTAAAGAGAGATGCCCCAAATTCATGAACGTGACTCTAAGACAGGGATCTCCAACCAGTAGCTCAGGACCTACCGGTAGCTCGCCAACCCTTTCCAAGTAGCTCGCCAAAGGCTTTCTACATTTCTACATACAGTCGGCTTGATGAGTCAAATTTTATATGCATTTTTTTTGTTCTGAACAAAATATCTCCAAACATTCAGGTGAATGTAGCAAAGTATAAACCAGAAACTACTGTGTTTTTCTTCAGTTGTATTGAATGATCATCTTAGCAGTCCTTTGCAATTTCTTTGAAGTATAAGTAGCTCGCTGCCATTTTTAAAAGTAAATTTCTCTATTGTGAGATCAATAAAGTATTATCTTATCTTTTGTAACGCAAAAGTAGCTCACAAGGTAAACAAGGTTAGAGACCCCTGCTCTATGAACACCACTCCCCCTCATTATCAGGACATTTACATTATATTGACTATGGAAATACAAATATAACATATAAGGCCTATATATGGGCCTGACAAGAGCATGAGGCAGTACTCATTTATGTGAGGAACTTTTTGAAGTAATTTATCACACCGTAATTTTTACTTCTAACCCTTTAATAAAAAAAATAGCGTTACTCTTATTGTAAATAGCCTCCTGTATTTTGTCTAAAGTCCCTCCTCTGACGTTGACACATGTGACTCAGAGCAGAGCAGCTACTAACAAGCAGCAGCTGTCACCTGTGAAAGTCTGATTTACACTAACTATCTCTGCTATATACCACCACTGATCACTATCATTCTCTCAAACAAATATTTTTTGAAATTTAATTTCTAGAAATTGGGTGCTTAAGCTGTGAAAGATTCTGAATTTTCGGGTCCATTTTGACTGTGATAATATTCTAAAAACTGCAGATTTTCTGTGCGTACGAGTCCTCCTGACTGTTCTTAGGATTTGTCTTTCCAGAAGAACTCTTTCAGCTAACAACAATTTTTGTGAATGCCAAAAAAGTTCTTAAGTCGGCCGTTAGAACAAATGTGCGTAAGTTTGTTTCATGAATGAGGCCCATTGACTGTGGCAACTTATTTCATTGTATTCATTTCTTTATTATTATACATACAGTATATAGAATGTTTTATAATAATTATTGCCCTTTTTGTGACGTCAGTTTTTGATACATATTATTTGGCTATTGGTTGTGTCTTATTGAAAAATGTATTTGAAAAATACATTGTTGTAAAAAAGATATATTTAAAATGAATACAGATAAATATGAAAGACACTATAACCACAAATCTAAACTGTCAGTCCTTGATTGGCGTGTAATACATCTGCATTAACATTCAGGGGGCAATATCTGAAAAACATCATGGAAACTCAAGATGTGACATAAAAGATACACTAAAGTCATTAAAAGATGTAGGGGAGGTCGATGCAAAAACCATACTGACGGCGCAGAACTCTTCAACCTGTTCCTGCCAGTTGGTGTTTGAACTATTTTTATTTTTCACATTCAGCATTTGACCAGAAGGTTTTACCCTTTATATGGAAATGCTCTGACCCAGTTGGAGCCTTTAGGCAGTTAATAAAAGATTACAATTTCTCACTTGTATCAAAACTATATATCAAAAACACAATATCGGGTCGCTTTTGCCTCATAATTTAAGTTGAGACGCTCGTAACATATAAACTTTAACCTGGAAACAAATAAATGGCCTAATCTTTACCATAAGGAGTTGCACTAATTCAATGTTTCTCCATAGAACTATAGGCATTTTTCTCACATTGTGTCGACAACATCTCCACTTCAGTAGCTCCAAAAGACTCCAAACTTTCCAGTCTAGTACTTAACAATATTTTGAAGGTTTTTTTAGAGAGATTTTTCAATATCTAGTTCCTAGCCTGATTTATTGAGTTTTGAACCACAAATTTGACATTTTATAGATTTATTCACTAATAATAACTGTTTTATTCAAAAACTAAATAAGATATCCAAAATCCCATTTGAACAAATCTGTAACTCATCAGATTTGTAACTAATATATGTATCAACTAAATAAAACCATAAATTTAAACCTGGCATTATCCACTATTTAGATTTTGTTGCTAAAAGTATATGCAATATTCTTCAGTCTTCATCTGTACTCTGTAGTTGAAGTGTAGGACGTTTCGATCCTACACTTCAACTACAGAGTACAGATGAAGACTGAAGAATTTTTGCCTAGGATGGACAACTCCTGTACGACTGAGAACCTTCACAAACATGTATGCAATATTGGCTGTTTATACACACAAAATGCCTTATTTTAATATGTAAACACAAAATGACGGAAAACTTGCAATACATTTTTTTCTCATATTTATGTCAGAAATATACAGCAAACGTTTCAAATTGATATCACTGAATACAATTTTTTCTCCTATTCACCTGCAGTGTCTCACCTTTAAGCCACCAAGATGTCTATGTAATATACACTCTTTCACCTGTCTGCTATGCCAGAATAATTTCAGCATTTTCTCTCTTTCTTTTCTTAAGTATTGTACATGCATAACCTCCTCCTTGCAGGACTCCACTATAGCACTTTGAAAACAAGTTGACTTGCCAGATTCTGAGGACACCAGAGTCTGTACATGTCCTCAGGTATCTGGCTGAAGATGAGATGAACATTCAGAGCATTAAGCACTCTGTAAAAATGCACCATGCCTAATCATTAGATTGCTCTGCATGAGGGCCTAACATCATCCACAAATGAACAGATTAAGACAAATGGGATAAACTGGACGGCCAAAGCCAAAGTCCTGTTTTAGTCCTTTGCCTAAAATCTCCAAACCACAAAGCTACGTCATCCCCAGAGCAGATTTGAATTACACCAAAGGACATTTGCTTTGTTCTTGTACTAAATTGATGCCTGTTCATTTCAGCAGTCACGATACAATGAAACAGTTGTATCATATTTTTCCAGTGGTCTTACCAATGTGGAAGCCTGTTATGGCTCGGTAGTCTACATCCTCCAAGACTGGAAAAGAGAGAAGGAAAGAGTGAGCATAATACAGTGTATTAGAGAATCTAAAGTCCAATGGTAAAGACAATACTCTTTACTGGGGCTGAACAATATGGAGGAAAAGTTATATTTGAAAACTGTCTGTCTGGAATGTTGTCATATGGACCATTTCAACACATTCTGCTCAACTGAATTGTCTGTCAAAACATTTTAAAAAATACCAAATTGGAACCAAAACAAGCCTAAAATATGACTGAAATGAGATAAATCATGATTAAAACAGATTTTGCAATACATTAATATATTAATATTAATAATTTGTACAGCTCTACTTGAATAGACACAATTAGTAGATTGCAATAACAGCATTTGTTGGCCAAATGACAAAAGCAAAAGGTTGTCCGTTCAGGAGAGTCCTGGCCTCAAAGGGGGAGACAGGACTGATACAGAGATGGGAGTAGCGCATTACAAAAGTAACTTGTTAATAATATATTACTTAAACAAAATACAGTAATATATTAGTCATTACAATCTAAGCTACTTGAGTTACAAGAGCAACTCCCCCAAATAAAACGTGGCACCAAATCAAGTTGATAGGGCGTAGAAGATCCTCTTTGGCTTATTTTAAATGAACTTGCCCTACACTGCCTATTCTAAAATATCACTGGGACCTGGTTAAATAAAGTGTTGTCTGCAAGATAAAAAACTATTCTACCTGGGATCCTTGTGATTTAGATTGGTTCTGAAATGCATGGGATTCTTGCAGTTCAGTCATTCTTAATATTTAAAATTTCTCTTGAATATTAACACTTCAGGATGTGTTGAATGTGTGCATTTTGATGTGAAAATAAAATGTAATCACAATTGCAATACTATAGACATGACATTGACATGAGCTCTTACTGGCCTAGAACAGTGGTTCTGAACTGGTACGGCACTGGGACCCACCACCACCATAGGATGACAAGCCGAGACCCAAATAAGAAATTCAACTCATAAAACATTTTGCCATGTTTGAATTTGTTGGGATACTGTATTTTCCTGATGATTTTGTTGATTTAATCATTAAATACATGTATAAAGCCAAATTTACGATCAAAAGAATATTACAGAAAATGTCCCCTGGGAAAGGCTTGCGATCCATTGAAATTGGCTCCGCTAACCACTGGTCTACAATGAGCTCCACATCCTTAATAAAAGCATTCAATTACTTTTTATTAGCGCTATTGGTTTTGACACACTACCATTATCTTGAGCAGAAATGTCCATGAGCCATGTCATATTAATAACACTCTTTCAAAGTGAGCAAAGTGGTCCTAGAAACCACAGTTTTTGTTGAGTTGTCATCAAAATTACTGTCTCGATTATTTTTACAAAACCACAAACCAAAATGTATGGCATTCATGTTAAGCTAATGTTTTGAGATTCTAAAAACAAAAACAAACATACTTGCTGTACCTCGAGGCTCATCTGTGGAGCATGTGGAGAGAACAGAAGCAGAGTCAGACAGCAGCGGTGACCTTGACCATAACCCCCCCCCCCCC
>OMNZ01089234.1:0-13670 GCA_900303255.1 Lesueurigobius sanzi
CTACAATGGAATGGTTTAAAACAAAACATATGCATGTGTTAGAATGGCCCAGTCAAAGTCCAGACCTAAAGCCAATAGAAAATCTGTGGAAAGACCTGAAAACTGCTGTTCACAAACGCTCTCCATCTAATTTGACAGAGCTTGAGTTGTTTTGTAAAGAGGAATGGGCTAAACTTTCTGTCTCTAGATGTGCAAATCTTGTAGAGTCAAACCCCAAAAGACTTGCTGCTGTTATTGCAGCAAAAGGGGGTTCCACAAAGTATTAACTCATGCTGTATGAATACTTGTGCATGCCAGACTTTTCGGTTTTCTATTTTTTGAAAAATAACAGAATCATGTATCACTTTGCTTTCACTTCACAGTTGTCTGTTACTTGTGTGTGAACGTTCAGTAAAAAATTAAAAATAAAATCTTTATGTTAATACAATACAAACAAACTTGCGCACAATATTGGCATTTACAAAATTTGTTCTTATCTGAAAAAGTTCTTCTGGAAGAACAAATCCTAAGAAGAGTCCGGAGTTTTAGAATATTATCACAGTAAAAAAAAGCTTTTCAGCAAATGAAAGTGATCAGAGATAGTCAGTCTGGTTCACTGTCTCCTCCTCATGCTCAGAGGATTTATAATTAGAGTAATGTTTTTTTTTTATAGTAGCATGCAACATTTTGTTCACTCGAGTGAACAAAAAGGTACATGGTAAAAATACGATAAGTCTGATTTATGATATTGCTATGACACAGACAAAACACAAAGTAGAAAAATGTATTAAAAATTGTGAAGTCAAAGCACAGAACTAATTTGTCACTTCCAAATAGGGCTGGGCCGTATCGTATATTGATATCGGGGTATAAGTTTTGGATATCGTCATTTTTTATATCGCAATATAATTAGCAGCTGATTTTGACTGAAGTCTGGAGCAGCGGCAGACTGAGATCACAGCTAATGCTACGCTCAGCTCCACTCAGAGCAGCTTAAACACTGACTGTTGAGGCTTTAGGGGCCGCTGCTTAAAAAGTGAAATGAAATGAAACGTGTGTTGCTTGAATAGATCAAATTTGCAAGGAAATTAGCATGGGCGCTAAAAGAAAGAAAAAAATTGTAAAGCTGGGATTTTTAAATATTTTATCCGTAGTCAAATATATTGTCAAATATATCATTATCATGATATTGATTTCAGGTCATATCGCCCTGCCCTACTTCCAAATAATATTACAAAGGTAGAGGTAAAAAGTAAAGTACTGTGATACAATTACTCCAAAAAGTATAGTTACTTCAAAAAGTTACTCACATGTACTTGAGTAAATGAGTACTGCCTCATTCTCTTGTCATGCCCATATATGGAAGTTTAGAGGGCGTGTCTTTGTACACTGCCCGGCAAAAAAACAAGTCACCACAAAAATGGAAACACTTATTTTTTATTTTTTTATTTAGTTTATTTAGAGGGACAATGTGCAGTTACATTAAAAAGATGGCTGCACCAGATTTAGCAACATGCTAATTTCCATCCGCAGTCCCCAACAATACAATCACTGGATGGAAATAAAGATTTATTTCCATCCAGTGTGGCATTCATTTCTCACTAGGATCTTGTATTGATGATGAAGAGTGTGACCACTGAGCAAAGCCTTCTCCAGCACATCCCAACTATTCTCAGTGTTAAGATCTGGATACTGTGGTGGACAATCCATGTGTGAAAATGACCATTCACACTCCTGAACCACTCTTACACCATATTATGAGCCTGATCCTGGGATTGTCATCTTGGAATATGCCTGTGCCATCAGAGAAGAAGGAATCCATTGATGAACATAAAACTGACAAACTGCATCAACCCCAGTTCTATTTGCTTAGTTAAATCCAGGTGGTGACTTTATTTTTAGCCAGGCAGTGTATTTACATAGTAATGTAAATGTCTTGATAATGAGGGGAGTGGTGTTCTTGGTGTCACCTTCATGAATTTGGACCATCTCTCTTTAGAAGGACAGATTTGACTTCTTATGAATGCTTTGTAAATGTGACCTAAGATTTTCCTAAAACTTCTTAAAGTCGTACATTAGAACTTTTTCTTAAGAAAACATTCATGCACTTAAGCGGTGTGCCAAAAAAAATACAATTTCCATAAATCTTTTGCTGACAAACGATTAATTGATTACTAAAACATAGTTGCAGCCCTAGACCTGATGTATTTTAACCACATTGGCTTCTTGTAGTTAAAACAAATCAGCAACAAAGTTTTTAGAGATATTTCTGGAACTCTGATGTGTCTTGCATTTGTTTGGTTAGTTTATATGCTCTTCTGTGTTCCTCCCGAATAGAACTCTTTTATTTTGATTTTGATATTATCCCGGTTTGTATTTTCCACAGAGGTTGGAGCGCTGTGTGGGGATCGTTCAGTCTTTGACAAATGGACTTTCAGAGCGAGAGGCCAACGATGCTCTCACCGCCAATGTAAGCACTATCCGCCAGCCTCCTCGACCTTTACAGGGTTAAAAAGCATTGCAAACTCCTGTGTAAAAACAAAACAAAAAGAACATCTTATATTTGCAGCAGCATATTTAGTTTTGTTCCTTACCTTCTGTTTAAAGTATAATTTACCTGCAGGTGTGTAAAGGGCAGACGCAACATGAGGAGGTGTGTCTGGGTTTGTTTACTCTGGTCCTCATTGAACCTGCCCAGGCCCAGAGGGTGAGTACTGCTACTGTTACTACAATTACTGATACTACTTAGCAGGACTGGGCGATAAATCAAATGAATTGGATTAATTGCTTTTGAAAATCAACGTTGTGGAAAATAGCTAAATCGTGAAATTGGGTCAGTAGCATCATGTATACGTGCGCGGCGCGACTTTCTGACCATTCCCTGACACTTTACAAAGGAGCGTGTTGTTTTATGCCTGGTTCACACGGCAGAATTTTAAAATTGTCGGCCAATTTTCCAAATCTAACAGAGCCCTCACATGGTGATTAAAAAATGTGGCTATGACACGTTTGGTCGGGGTTAAAATCGGGCTAAAAATCCTGCCGTGTGAATCAGGCATTAGAGTGACTCTTCTTCTTCTTCTTTTTCTTCTATAACAACTTTTTTTTACCACCGGTCTCATCCACTGCTTCTTTCCCTGACATAGCTGCCAAGTCTCCCGTTTTGGCCACGAAACGTATTTTACCTCCCTTTCCCGCCTTCCTCCCCTATTACTATTATCCCCTAAATCTCCCGTATTATCAGCTCCTCATCCTATATAAGGCACGAGTGCTTCCAGGGGCACCACATTGATTTGTGCTTGAATGACATTGCACAGTGTTTGCACTGCTGTTTTTAATGCACTTGACAAAAATGGCCCCTCAGTGAGAATGACGAAGAGGAGTTACAGAAGTTTGTGTCAGTGTGGCCAATGATTAACACACGGAGCTCGGAGTGATGCCCCTGCTCCACGTTTCCCTGTTCATACAACAGACCTAACATAATAAATTAATTAGAAAACATGAGTTCAGACCATGACAACACCTTTGCAGCCTGTGGTGTTCTCTGGAGCGAAGGAGGTGTTTGAGCTGGTGAGCAGTTTTGCTGCAGGGGCGGAGCAAAGAAACTCAGGTTCTGAGGGGCATTAACTGTTAAATTATTGTATCTAAACTCAGTGTATTAGACACTTTTCTACAATTATTTTGGTGTAGCTTTGACAGTGTGCTTAAGAAGAAGAAGAAGAAGTTATTCTCCCCCTCACTGCTTTTCTTTAGGGGGGCACCATCAAACATTTCTGCTAGCCCTATCAGATTCTAATCACCTAATTGTAGTTTGTACAAGGTTGAAAAGGGGGTAATTTAGATTTCTTGTATTTCTGTCTCATAATATAAGGGGTATTGGACCTTGGTTGGGGTGGTGGGCTGGCTGGCAGCGGCCGTGGGAAAATTTCCCTTATTTTCAGATCCAAAACTTGACCGGTATGGTCCCTGAGTCTGGCCTCTCTGAGCCAGGGGCCAGCAGAAAGCAGTGCTAAACTCCGCCCCTTTTCCTCTCCTGTGTGAGTCTCCATGGAGACAGTGTCAATCACAGACAGCAGCATGTGAGGTTAGAGAATTGGGTAAAACGCTATTGAAAACTCCACATCTTTTTATGAAACAAGTTTTACTTGTAAGAGAAATGAACATATAAATAAATGAATGCTCTGTGTATTGGGTCTAAATGGAATATAGGCCTGACTCTTGTAAACTGCTGTAGCCTCATGTGTAGAAGCTGTAACCATCAGTGGTCTGATGTAAATAATAGCAAAAGCTTGGACTCTGAGCAGTTTCGACTGTCAGTTTTCTTCATTTGATTTGATTTCAGTAAAAATCGCCCAGCCCTAACTGCTAGTATTCATCACTGCCATTGCTACTGTCATCACCCAATGGGGAAAGCTCATTTCAAAGCCCACATGCCCAAAATGCAGCCACACTTTTTTATTGTTAAACATTTGTGTACAAACAAGTGTACGAAGAGTTCTGCAACTACATCTAGAAATGAAATTCTATCAATTATGCCCTAACCTTTTGATTTCCCTCCAGAGCTACAGAGACCTGACGCTTGTGAACAGAGATGGAATGAGCATCGTTTTAGGAAAAATTAACCAGATCCTGATGGAGAAGTTCCTCAAATTGCAGGACCAGCCACGCACTCAGGTCCACCCTAGTCTTTTATAACATTGGTTCTCAATTGGCGGGTCGGGACCCAAAACTGGGTCGTGGAATCATTTTTAGTGGGTCATGAGCCTTTCCTGGCCAAGATTTAAAAAAATATTTATCTGCTACATTGCAAAAAGTAATGTATAAACTGTATACCTAAAATTTTTTTGCTCTTGATTTGAGAAACTAATTTCAGGAAATCTGTCTGTGATGTAAGTTTTAACACTTGTATTAAGAAAGGGCCTGTCTTAGTTTACTTGTTTTTTGTTTATCTGAGTGTAAAAAACTTTCCCCAATTTATTGAAATTAATAATTTATTGAGTTTGTTAGTTATTTTGTTCATAATTTCAGATTTATAGGATTATTATATGCTTATAAAATGATAATTAGTAAAACAGTATTTTACATAATTTACTGTATGTTCTAAATTGGGTCTTTCTTTTTTGGGTCGTTATTTGGGTTATGGCTTTGCGTTATATATTGATGTTAGTTATATAATGTTGTCATTTGTGATAAATACTCAATATTGTGTTTTCCAAAAGTTGGCTCTGGTTGTTTAGATGTATTATGATAATGACATTTTGAAATAAATAATATTTTCTGTTGTAGATGGTATGGCTGGTGCGGGAGCTGGTGAAGACCGGAGTGATAGGAGCAGATGGGGTCGTCATGACGCTGCTCAAACAGATCGCAGGTGAGATGTACATGTACACATGTAGCGATGTCGCAATTACTGACAATTATCGGAATTAAGGAAGAAAATGCAGAGAATCTGTCAATCTTACAAAAAGTACTGTCCAAACTTTCACAAAAAAAAAGAAACAAGGCATTATACAGTATACATATTTTTATTAGTATTCCAATACCATTTGTTCCCTTTCCGATCCGATACCTGAGCCCAGATACTCACCGATACAGAGTACCTTGCCAATACCAATGTGATTTAAAAAAAAAATTTTTAAATAGCTATTAAAAATGGCTCAGAAAAGATCAAGCCGTTGTAATTATACAACACATCGACTCGCTAACCTGCCCCGGTCTGTGTCTCTTCTTCTCCAGTCATCACACACACACCTGCGGTCACACACACACCTGCGGTCACACACACACCTGCGGTCACACACACAGTCTCTCCTCGCGTTCACGCACTGATCTAACCACATATGAGCAAAACACGAGAGCTGGGACATCTTTCAGTTTAATGGAAATGAATTTACTCAGTCTCATATTAGTTGGGCAGCGCAGTTTTGGCAACGAAATTTGGGACCAGACCAGCACGGCTCAACATGTTCCATTAAGCAGCGAAATCCCACATTATCAGCGACTCAGAGCGGCTGGTCACAGGATGATAAACTCCAGCATTTTGTAGCTCACACCAGATGCATGCAGGGACTCTGGGAAACTTTTCTCTCCGCTTGAAGGAATCTTCTAGTTTGTTGTTTCTGCCGCTCAGTGTTAGCTTCGGTGATGTGTGCTCTTCGGGGCGCACATCACACATTTCAAATACTTTATCAAATGACTTGTGTTAAAGGACCTATATCATGCTATTTTAACACTTCCAAAGTCAACTATAGGCATATATATGACAATATTTAACACCATGCAGTACTCAATTTTTATGAAATATAAATATAAATGTCCAACCCGGAAGAAAAGATGCTTGGATCACTGTGTGGATACCCATTTCATGACGTCACCGTAAAACCACTGCAGGGCAGAGCCTACTGCCCACGAAACATTATCAGAATATAATTCATTGTCATTGTCAGTGAACGGTTTAAGACTAGGAATTTTCAATCAATACTACGAGTGCCCAGTTAGCCCCCTTCATAGTTACACGGGCCTACTACAGAAATCTGATCAGGCAGAGCAAAGAGCAAAGGCGCTATGGCCATTTAATTGTGTAGAAAGGCCCAACCAGGGACTGGAGATGTGAATTAGCAATAGCTATAAACTCTTTGTGCCTCACATCAGCTGCAAACTGTGTTTTGTAACTATGTCTGTCTGCATTGTCCCTGTCAAATAAATAAATAAATAAGACAGCGTGCCCTCTGCTGGACAGGTGTGGAATTTCTTCCTTTAAAAAAAATCTTGGTACCCCCTAGTGGCTGGACAGAGCATTTTAATTATTTCTTTAAAATGTCATAACTCCTGACTGGGCTTTTCCTTAATAATCGCATACCTCTGCGATTAGCAAACCGCGTTGTCTAATATCGCAAAAAAATTGCAAATGCGATAAATCGTTCAGCCCTATAATGAATTAAAAAAACGCTTGTCTGGGAATAGGCAATAAAATGTAATCAGAAAATGTTCAACTTTAGTTTTGATTTATATTTTACAATAAAAAATGTTTTTCGCTGAACAGCATCATGCGCTGGTTTGGAGCTGGACTGCGTCCTTCTCCTTTACGTGTGCGTCTCCTTCACTCACTGTCTGTTCGTGTGTGTTTCAGGTGGAGATGTGTCCAGTAAAAACTTGTGGTTGGCTGAGAGTGTCCTGGATATTCTCCAAGACCAGAAGTATGTACCTGCCTCCCATACAAACACAAACCTGTACAGGATGCAGAGAGAAAAGCCATGCTTTTCACGTGCAATAACTGACAGACGACTAGTATTTAGTGCTGCCTTCAAAACACTCACTGATTTATTTTCAAAATTATAGCCGTTAAGGTTTTTATAGCCATTAAGTTTATTTCAAGGCAGTGGGTGTTCATATTAATATTATATTGAATTTTTTCTTGTATTCCTCTATAGGGAGTGGGTATTAAAGAGCGGGATGCTTATAGCGATGGCTGTGTACACGTATCTTCGTCTCATTGTGGATCACGGAGCACCAAATCTTCTGCTGTTCCGACAGAAGGAAGTCGACTTCTGCATCTCCATGCTGCGAGAGAAGGTTAACTGGAACGTTTAACCTACACATCAGCCTAAAATCCCATTCTAAATAACACAAGGTCATACTAAACCAGGCCTTGAGGTCAGGTCTGGTCAAACTATGCAGTGAGACGTCAGGTCTAGTCCTGCACGAGTTTGACAAAAAACCTAATTGTGAATTTTCGATTCAATTTGCAATTTTAATATTATACTGTATATTTATGTTGTATATTTTTCATGCAGTTGAGTATTGTCTAGGCATGGGATGATGTGGAAATTAATCACAATAATTATTTCAGTTTCTTATGCTGAGTTTGGACTCTGCTTTAGCTGGACTGTGGCATGTGCGCACTTTGTTTACATTAGCCATGTGCTCTGGGGCCATGGGTTTTATGATGATTATACTAATAAGCGATGCGTCTGTGTGAGTTCTCAGTCGTACAGGAGTTGTCTATCGTAGGTAGAGATTCTTCAATCTTCATCTGTACTCTGTAGTTGTCTCTGTAGAATCTCTACCTACGATGACTGTGGAGGCTTTAGGGGCAGGTGCTTAAAACATGAAATGATTTGAAGGATGTATGTTTATTGAGTAGATCAAATTTGCAAAGAGATTAGCATGGAGCTAAAAAAAAAAAAAAAAGACATTCCTGATAGGCGTAAAGCTGGGATTTTGAAATATTTTATCCATTGTCAATTATATCGTCAAATATATCGCTGTCGTATTTCTTTCTTATATCGTGATATCTATTTTAGGTCAAATCGCCATGAAAAAAGTATGCTTCTAAAACTGCTCTTCTACATTGCAGTACTTTTTAAATTACATTTCAGCTTCATGAGACGCAGGAGACGCAAGGCAGAAAAAAACCCTCAGCCTTTGGGGTTAGGCTATTGCTGTATTTAAAATTGCAATATCAATTAATCGTGCAGCTCTACCAGGACACGCTCAAATATCCATTGTCTTGCTGCTTCATCGCTGCAGAAGCTGTCTAATTCACTCTAAACCAGGCTTATTCTAAGTTCTAACCCCAGCCTAAACTAAACCGGGCCAAACCATGCTGCGGGAAAAGGTCAGAAACCTAACAAATCTCCTAAATGAAAATCCATAAATATTCTCACTTTCATTCCTTTCAGTATTGACTCGCGTTTGTGCGTTTGAATGTTTTCGAACTGGTCTTCTTTAGCTTCCCTCACCTGTTTCTCCTGTGTCCCCGGTCTGTTGTAGTTCATGGAGTGCTTGATCATTGGTAGAGACCTTGTGCGTTTGCTACAAAACGTGGCTCGGATCCCGGAGATGGAGCTGGTCTGGAGAGACCTTCTGCACAACCCAACACAACTGAGTCCACAGTACACAGGTGAGCCTAACTTAGGATTAACCCTGATCTCTCTTTAATTAGAACTAACCCTGGACTAAACCAAGATGAACCCAGGCCTGTTCCTCTGGTCTCTGTCTAACCCCTTATGTCTGTTTCTTTCTTTCAGGGATCCTGCAGCTGCTCACGGCTCGCACATCCAGGAAATTTCTGGCCTGCCGCCTCACGCCTGACATGGAGACCAAACTGCTGTTCATGACCTCACGAGTGAGTACTACTACTACATCTTTATGTACAATTATGCTCAAAAATTTACATACCCTTTAAGTTTTCATACCCTTTTAATCTTTTGTTCATTTTTCATAGAATATGAATGATAACACAAACATATTTTTTCCACTCCTAGTTAGTGGTTGTGCGAAGCCTTTTATTGTCAAAGAACTGAGTTTTCTCTTTTGAAATCAGACATGACACCAGGGCTCTAGACCGTGACCAAAATGGTCGCATATGCAACTATTTTTAAGGAGTGTGTGAGTAAATAAAAATAAGTGGTCGCATCTGTGCAAGTAAAATAAAAAATAAATAAAAAAGTCGATGCGCAACAGAGGTCTATGGCCCCAGCGTCTCCATGCGCAGCCCCGAGAGGCGCGCACAGTGTCCGTGACGTGCCGTGGTCGGTGCAGGGAAACTGGCCCCAGCGCATGGGGCACAGTGCTTCACTGCTGTCATTCCCACAAGGGATGAGCGCATGTATGAGGGCAGGAGCAGAGCACTGGTTTAGCGCTCTTCGATCTTTAATTCTTAGTTCGCTATGATAGCCATTATAGCTAAAGGCTAGATCTGCTCTCAAGACACCAGCCCAAATCGTTTGAACTTCCGCGTTTGTTCCCTGCGTTCATGTTGCAATGTGTTTTATATTCATTTATATTTTTAACATAAAAAGTCACAACACAAAAGCACTAAAACAGGAGAGCAATATATTGATCGAAAATCACTTGGAAGTGGGAGATTGAAGGTGTTTGTCTGTTATCACGTATAGAAATGACTAAAACTAAGACTCAAACTGAAATGGCCAAAAACAACACTGGATGGAGCAGGAGCCAATACAACTCTACTGGAGAGAAAATTATTTTTGACAGAAAAAAACAGACAATTTCCTGATCACAAACTCGGGCCGCCATAGGGCCAATGTAAACTGCCTGTTTGAGGGGGCGCCACTGAGCCATCTTTCAATATTTTTTCTCGTGGATCCCACCCAAAATTAGAGCTGTCTCAGTTATAATTTTTGATCCCTGTTACTTGCGTATCCGTTCATGATTTCTATGTGAAATCTTGCGATTTCAGTCACCAGATGCGAGAACAATAAGTCCCTCGCGGACACTGCGTGTCCTAGCTCGGGCCTAATAATAATAATAATAATAAAAATAATAATAATATATAGTAATGTCTCTTAGCATCTCTCTCTAAATAAACTATACAAGCATCTCTTATGGACACTAAGATAAAAGATAAACTCTAGGTTGAATTGGGCAGGATGTGATATGTATGAAATGAGGAATAAAATATTGTATCAAAGTTATGATTGCAGGTGAATATATCATAAATAACTGTTTACAAACTGTTTACGTAACCACTAACCATGAGTGAAATAAAGGTTTTTGTGTTATCATTCATATTCTATGAAATGCATAAGTGTACATTCCCTGACAATGGAAGCAGCTAAATGTGGTCATTTATTATAGTTTGGGCAGCAGTATGTTATTTGTATTTCCATAGGTTCGGTTTGGGCAGCAGAAGCGATACCAGGACTGGTTTCAGAGGCAGTACCTGTCCACGGCTGAGTCCCAGTCCCTCAGGTGTGACCTCATTAGGTACATCTGTGGTGTGGTCCATCCTTCCAATGAAGTTCTCAGCTCTGACATCCTCCCACGATGGGCCATCATCGGCTGGCTGCTCACTACCTGCACTGTAAGAGAGGGGAGAGTGGGAGGGCATATGACACGCAGTAATTATTATCTCATATGCATCCGCTTCTGGACAATCTCCTGATTATGTCAGGTGAATGTAGAGACTCTCCTGTCATTATCAGGAGATTGTCTAGAGGAGGGAGAACGAGTTAAAATGATAATCTCTCTCTTTCTGTTCAGTCAAATGTGGCGGCGTCCAATGCCAAATTGGCCCTGTTCTATGACTGGCTCTTCTTCAACCCAGACAAGGACAGCATCATGAACATAGGTACAGTACAACCTGACAACTATTATGTCAATAGATCTATATACCTGTACAGGCCGCTACTACTAAACAAATGCATAACACTGTACAAGGACCTCATCGTGAGGAGAATAATAATAAGTCTGAACTCAGAATTGTTATATAACATCTGTACATGTAGTATTATATGCCATGTGTATTCTACCACATGTGTAAAGTTATAAAAAATATAACTTGTATACATCATTATAATAATTTATCATATTGTATTATGTTTTTGTCCTCTGTTGGATGTTTATCCCTGATTTCCTGCTCTCATCTGTCTCCAGAGCCAGCCATTCTGGTCATGCACCACTCCATGAAACCTCACCCTGCCATCACTGCCACACTGCTGGACTTCATGTGCCGGGTAAGAAGAGATTAAAATCACTGTACATGGTCCCAGTTCTGACACTGTCTTGTTCTGCTTCTGACTCTTGTTTATTGTTCTTGTTCCAGATCATCCCTCACTTCTTTCCTCCTCTGGAGTCCCAGGTGCGACAGGGCGTATTCAACTCTCTCACCTTCATTATGGAGAAGAGGGTCCTGGCGTAAGTCTGTTCTATCTGCTGCTATCACCTGTATTTAAGCCCTTCACCTGTACACCAGCCCCTCCCATCACCTGTACACCAGCCCCTCCCATCACCTGTATACCAGCCCCTCCCATCACCTGTACACCAGCCCCTCCTATCACGTGTACATCAGCCCCTCCCATCACCTGTACATTAGCCCCTCCCATCACCTGTACATCAGCCCCTCCCATCACCTGTACATCAGCCCCTCCCATCACCTGTACATCAGCCCCTCCCATCACCTGTACATTAGCCCCTCCCATCACCTGTACATTAGCCCCTCCCATCACCTGTACATCAGCCCCTCCCATCACCTGTACATCAGCCCCTCCCATCACATGTACATCAGCCCCTCCCATCACCTGTACATCAGCCCCTCCCATCACCTGTACATCAGCCCCTCCCATCACCTGTACATCAGCCCCTCCCATCACCTGTACATTAGCCCCTCCCATCACCTGTACATTAGCCCCTCCCATCACCTGTACATCAGCCCCTCCCATCACATGTACATTAGCCCCTCCCATCACCTGTACATTAGCCCCTCCCATCACCTGTACATCAGCCCCTCCCATCACCTGTACATCACCCCTCCCATCACCTGTCCTCACCTGACTCACCAGTGTATTGATCTTCCAGACACCTGGCTCCTCTGTTCGATAACCCCAAACTGGACCGTGAGCTCAGGGCCATGTTGCGCGACAGGTTTCCAGAGTTCTGCAGCGCCCCCTCTCCTCCCACTGAAGGTACTGCTCACTTATGCAGTTTAGACATTAGCCTTTCAACCCCACAATTGGGAGTTACCCACAATACCCACAGTATATATACTACTGCTGTGTCCTTGGGCAAGACACATTGCCTTTCTTTCTTTTCATATATAATTTCCTCACTGTGGGACAAATAAAGCTTTTGTTATCTTGTGTTCCTTTTGTCTCCTAACTCCTTGTCTCCTAACCCTTGTCTTCTCAGTAAAGATGGAGGAATCTTCTCTGTTGGACTCTAATCTTCTGGACAAAGATGAGGCGTGTTACGACAATACAGAGGCAGCGTTTTCAGATGATGAGGAGGAGCTCAGCACTAAAGGTTTGGACCTGCTCTAGTCCTGATTTCATAAACCGCTTCTATTTTGATGAGAGCAGGGTATCCTGCACTGCTTTCCTGCTTAGGCAGCCGCCTAAGCAACACAGGGCTGCCACTTTAACTAAAGTCTTAAAAAAGAAAAAGATTTTTTTTGTTTTTACAAAGTCTGATATTTGTATTGTTCTCGTTATTTTTGAAAAGCTATAAAGATGTTTATTTATTAAAAGACATTGTATTATTTTTTTCAATTCCTGATTTCCGAAATATGTGCACATTCAATGTTTAGTCAAACTGCGCATGCACACAGACCCAAGCTGACCCGGATGGTGGCACAAAAATGTTGGATAACAAGCGAAAGCGGTGGAAAGTGCCAGAATTGAAGAAGTATTTGTGGGACAGAGGTATAACAGTCAAAAAATATTGTAAAGTTGAAGTGGAGTATCTGGTGGAAGCAGCGGTAGAGAGAAAAGAGGAGCTGGAGCCTGAGGAACACTCCCACGAAGCTGAGAAGGTCCTGATCAGGTTAGTCACTGTGACTGTATCACTAAGTCATCAGGTCATTCATTTAAACCACTATTTATTGGGTTTTGCTGCGATCATACCACCTCAGCTGTGCAGTCTTATCTGTCCATTAGTAACAAGTAAATAAACTAAAGCTGGCTTCGTGGGCTAGCACTAGGCTAATGTCAGCAGCTTATGTATAGTTGTAAATGGTAAATGGTCACATTTATATAGCGCTTTTCTACCTGCTTTAGGCACTCAAAGCGCTTTACATCAGGGAACCACTCACCCATTCACACTTTCATACATACAGTACACCAATGTACGCAGACACTGGAGGCAAGGGGGGTGAAGTGTCTTGCCCAAGGACACAACGACAGTGTGCGCCTGCGGGGATCGAACCGCTAACCAGTGCTTAATTTGTAAAT
>OMNZ01089235.1:0-12637 GCA_900303255.1 Lesueurigobius sanzi
TCAGCTGCTGCCTTTCAAGATCGATTTGTTGTGAGACTGAAAATTCAGATCTCGCAACAATTCATCTTGCAGCGCAAGGTTAGCTAATGCTAGCAGCTATGTGGAAAATATAACAGGCTAACAAATTCTCCTATTTGTTTCTATATAATTATAACTATATCAACGTTATTGTGTCTGGTTTACTTCTAGATCCAGGAATTTAGATAAGAAAATTACATAAAATGTAATTTTTGATTAACAGACATTACGCTGATTTTGAGTAGATTTGGACCATCTTTAAATAATGTTGCCAATGGAACAAGCATGTTTTCTCTTGAATTCAACTTTCAAATGTTAATTTATCTTATTCCAAGCATGGTGTCAACTTGTATAGCGCTTTTCCACCTACATTGGGCTCTCAAAGTGCTTTACAGCAAGGAACCACTCACCCATTCACACTCTCATTCATACACCAGTGTATGCAAACACTGGAGGCAAGGAGGGTGAAGTGTTAAACAATAGTGTGCACCTGCGGGAGTTGGCTTTCCAACCCTGACTCTCCGATCATGAGACGACCACCTGCGTCACTGTTGCTTATAGCAATCTTATTTCACAAAACAAATCTAAATTTTGCAGTTTTACAGGGAGCACATGTCCCTCGAAGCAGACAGACTCACAGTCCACACGTCGCCAGCTGTGCCACAGACTATCGCTCTTTCTGGGCAAACATTAGCCTGAGCTCAGCACTTGGGGCCTGGTAGTATAGTAGGTGGGGGAAATGCGGAGGCTCTTCTCGAACTAGCGTCTAGTAGCCGTTTGGTCGTGCGCATCTGTAAAAGGCTTATGTTTGCGTCCTTTGTGCAAAGTTCACGACGCCCATATTTACAAAGACCTCTCTAATGGTGTCCCATCTTGGTTTTTTTCACATAAAAGCACTAGCAATAATTGTGGTCTATACTGATTTAGAGACGTACATTTTAACAAATACATACATGTTTTTAATATATGTATTTGTTTTGATGTACCACTTTTGTAGACAAGGTTTGGGGGCCACCCTACAGTGCCTCTGAGCCCCTCTAGTCAATTGACTGGGAGCACAATGTTTTCTTTTTACATTAGACACATTACTGTAGTTGCCTTCCAATTATGTAATCACACATCTCTGTAAGTCTTGAATGAATTTGTTTTAACTATTAAAGCCAGAAAAAATCTGCTTTGCCTTTGAACATTTAAACCATAAACAGATAAAAAAAATTTGAAAAAAAAAGGAATCCTGGCGAGTGCTGAAATTAGGTTTGGAGAATATCTGGGCTCACAGCTATTTCTGGATTTGCATATTATTTATGAGCGCGACTGGCACACATGACGCTGGGATTTTTCTATCAGCACAGAAACTGTAAGCTTTGGAATCGGTGAAATATGCAAACACACAGAGACAGACAGAAGGGAACATGACTGGCTCAAACAATCGCTTCCAAGAAAGTGCCTCCTCAGCTATCCTCTGCGCTCCCCTATCCTCCCGGCGCATCAGTCTAGTTAATTGCCTGGCCTACTCCGTTTTCCCTTATCATTTGACTTATGACCATAGACGTAACATGCGTTGCCGCCGCTGGAAACGGGGTGTTGTTTAAGCTGGAGTAACATCTGCAGGCGGAGCGTCATCGGGACAACAAGAATAGCGTTTTTAAATAGGCTTTCAATGGCAGCTATTTACCAACTGTGATGTTAAACGCTAACACACAGACACCAGAAGCTACAGAATGCCATTACGGTGCATCGCCTTACAGAAGTACTTGCAAACTGTGCGATGCTCCCGGAATAAATGAATATACTTCTGAGTCCACATCGAGTGTGAAAACTTTAAGAATCGCCTCATTATCTCGGTTATGCCAGAAATACGCTTCTATATCTTTCGACTTTACTGCCAGTGTGATTCTGTGTATTTATTGATGTCTATGCACACAAATACTCAGCCTCTGTCTCACTGTTTTTTTTTTTTTTTTTAATAAATGAATCATGGCCGTCAGATTTCAAAGTCAGACTTGCCCCACTTGCAGCTCAAATGATTTGTTTTGCATATATTAATGTTAAAGAGATCCAGAATGAGCTGTTCTCGGTCGGTGCTGACAGTTACCGTGACAAAACTTTAAATCTGTATATACTATACAGTATACTGTAGGTACAAACTTAAAGGTGCACTTTTTATTAGAGATGCACCGATCCAGCTGTTTTGATTCCAATACCGATATCGATACTTAGGGTTTCAATATCTACCGATACCAATTACTCAGTAGGTTTGTAATGACATTGTTTTGTGTTTATGTAAAGAAACTGTTTTGCTGTGAGTGAAAAAGTGACTGATCCATTGTTACACTATTATACTGTAGCAGGGTATCCGCATATTCCTAATATTCATTAATCCAAATTTAAGGCCTTTAAAAGTCTAAGATTCAAGCCTATTTGGTCCTAAATCCATGGTCAATTGGCCTTAAACACAATTATTAGGTCATAATTTCATTTAAAAAATAGCCAAATAAATGCACCTCCTTTGTGGCTGTCAACCATTTAAGTTTTTTTGTTGAAAAAATGCCTAATGGGAAAAATGAAGTTCTTAAGTTTGTACATCCCACTGTGGTATCAGTTTGACACTTTGATTGTTGTGACTATATACTGTGATTATATTGCATGTTGTGGTCTTTAAAAGGTCTTAAAAAGTCTTAAATTTGACTTGTCCACCCCTGCAGAGCAGGTACCCTGATATAGATGACTACAACATAAAGTTATCTGATCATCAGTAATTCTGTAACAGTATTTCTCAAAGTAAAATACAAATGCAGACCTTCAACATTGGCCAACATTATTTCACTTTGTGACTCAGCCACAGCTTCAGTCTCAGCCTTGAATTGTTGAAGCTAGCATTAGCACAGGGGTTTTCAACTGGTTCTGCCCCAGGGACCACCATTCAGACTAAGCAGTAGTCTGCGGCCCACTGTGTTTGTGTGTGTGCAATATAGGCCTATTTTTTTGTATAAAAGAGGGCTATATACTTTATTTTACAATGCTTTGTGTTCTCAAATGTTTAAAATAACATAAGTCGAGTTATTAAAAGGCATATATCAACTTGATATTCATGAATATTCAATATGCAGCAGCCCTAGTTTATTTTTAGTAGTTAAACTGGATAGCAAGTCACGGACCACCAGCAGTATTACCACGGACCACCAGGGGGCCACGGACCACCTGTTGAAAACCCCTGCTTAAGCATACTGATGCTAACTGCAGTGTTTTGCAAAGTAGTATTGTGGAGAGTAAAATTAATTTCATGACTAAATTCTACTGGGTCAGAGCTTTAAAATGACATGTCCACAAAAGAAAAAGAGTTTACAATTTACCAAAGGAGGAGGATTTTTTTTTAAATTTTATTCCAGTACTAGGATAAAAATCAGGTATAGTGCCTTTAACTCAAACTTCTTTGTTTTTGTTGAATATCTGGGAAGAAGGAGGGGACACATATTATGTATATGTATTGTATATTCTTTTTATTTTTAATGTGTTATATTTGTTGGGAAATTCAATAATGAGAGCCAACACAATTATAGGTTCTTAATCTTATCGAAATACTGTTCAAATTTAGAATCCCATATCATTACACCAATTTAGACATCCTCCCCCACCCACCCCACCTCATATTATTTACCAAGAAATACATCTTATAATTAACACCTACACTGTTTCTCAGGATGTACTGTATATCGTCTCTGCAGCATAAGTAAAGGCGTTTTCATTTAGCTAGCTTTTACTACCTTCTGTCTGCGGAGTAATTCCTTAAAGGGCTTGTTATATTTTGCCCAAACTGACATTTAGGGCTTTTAACCAGCGTGTTGTAATGTTACCTCACAGAAAACATGCCGGGAGTGATGCTTTGTTTCATTATATGCTTGAGTGATCATGAATATTGAGCCTGCCTTCTCCTCTAAAGCTCAAAACACTCGCCCCTCACCTGCTGATGTCATACGGGGGCGCTCCACTGTGTTTTCATGTTTAGTTTTCTTCAAGCCGACACACTATAGGCTGAATCTTTGCCTATAAGCTTCATTTATTCACCGCTGAAGCTGCTTGGTCACAAAACTTTGCAATTTATCGCTGTATCAACACTCACCCCAATCATGACACTTTGTTCTGGCCATCGCTTTAGGAAGTCTGTGCCAAGAACCACTGTGGGCCAAGTGGGGTCTGAGAGTTGGATATTTTGAGACACTGGGGGCTGCCAGTCTTGCGTCTAATATTGGATCTTTACTGCAGGCTTAGGGGCTCTGAGGCCCGTCTGATGGAGCTTGATATTCAAAATGAAAAAAAAACTTCAGACGTCTGCTGGTCCAGGCGCTGAGCTGAGCTGTGGGAGACTCCAAGCATCAATTTACCAACACCTAGAATCTGGAACAAGCCCCTCTGCAGTTAAAACCATAGGAGGAGTGAAAAGATTAGGATTTTCGACACATGCAGGTGCTGTTGGGAAGAGGTTATCGAGGAGGCATCTTGTATCCCACATGTTCCCACTTAACATCAGACTTTTTTTAGTACCGTATTTCTTTTTTTGTTAAAGTCACGATTCATGATTTGGACCTGATGTAGCCTGATGGGTGCAGTCGTTGCATGATGCCAGTCTCAATTAACAGAAAGGATCTGAAGGAATAGAATAGACATGAAAGTACCAAGATACATTGGTCGGTGCACTAAAACAATTCATTATTAAACATAATTCAGTTCATTTCTGCGGCATCTGGCGTAACACCCCGTGCCAAATCCATTACTGCATGCTGATTGGCAGATGATTTCCCATGGTGACCCTCAAGAGGATCAGAGTAAGAGAGTGCAGTGAGAAAATTCAAACCATGTCACCTAACCTAGCCAGTCGGGGTGGGCCGAGATACAAATCCCACGCGACACGAGACTGGGCTCAGGAGAATCAGATTTTGACATAGTTTGTTAAAAATAAATAAATACATGTTTTGTTTGTTGTGTGTAACAATCCAGAGCAGAGCATATTGTGGTCCAAATTCATAAAATCTCATATTGGCCATTCTTCTCCACGTGTGCATTGTCCAATCACGGTAAAAATATTTTTTTGTATTTTGTTTAGAATTGTGGACACAGGGGAATACCATTTGTATCCTTAAAAAACAGAGATCATATTTACTGCCTAATAATACATATTATTTCATAACTGAATGGTTACACCCCTAGTAAGAACTATTTTATGTAAATTCACACATTTTGTTGTATTCACAGTGAAAAAAAACTGTTGTATGGCTCTCACGGAAATAAATGTTAATATATGTGACTTTTATGGCTCTTTTAGCTACAAAGGTTCCCGGCCCATGTCTTATTGATTACTAATAGATAAAAGATGCATGTTGTTTTATATTTCAACAGGGCTAATACATTGGACTGAATTATACAGGATTGAAATATTAATCAAACAGGATTTATGGCTTAACAGTTGATTTCAGAAGAGCAGGAGAGTTCTAATATATTGGCCATTTGACTTGACATGGTGACAGTGTCAGACTGACACAGGCTACATTGAAGAGATAAACAGGCTTTTAGTGTTTTTTTTTTAGACCTACCTCTCCCTTTCTAAAATGTCCCACTGTAATTGGCCTGGTCATATTCTTCAGCATGTGTCCCGGTGTGCGTAAACACGTGAGCAGCACATGCACGTTGTTTTGGCTCTTCCGTGCACGGTGCATGTGCGTACAATAGAGGGAAATACTGGGACTCACAGCAACGTGCAGTGCCAATCGTAGCTTCAAACAGTGAGTTTTGTTTGTTTAACAAGAGAAAGTAAAGTGATGCCTGTGTGGATATGTGGCTGCTCCGGTCTGCAGGTCTATTTGTTTAAGCGGTGGCGGACAAAGCTCCTAAACATGAAAATCCTTATTTTCTAAAGTGCAAACCAATATATTATTGACACATTGTTGAGTAACTATAAATTGAGCACCATAAGCAGTTTACTATAACTTCTAAATAAATAAATTAGAAAAACACACAAGATGACCCATTTGCCCATTCTCAGGAGCCAGCCACCAGACTTACAGTATTTCATGTATTGACAGAGTATGACTTTGTGGAACTGCTTTGACTGAATGTAATTTCAAAGGGGAACTAACAGACACATAGTGAACCAATCACACACGTGACCTGTTCATTTTCTTCATTTAGAGTGAGACACAATATTTATTCAATTTTGTGTTTTCTAAAACCTTTCGGCTGTCCACACAAGATTCATGCCTTTTTAGTTACAACCTACTTCAATCCATTGACATAAAAGGCAGTCCCCGGGCCAGAGGAAGTTCTGTTAATTACAAAAAGGGTATTTTTGTCTCGTCTAGTCCACTCCTTGTCCTGGAGGTGAGTAATTGGTATCATTGAGTGAACAGAAGGAGTGAATGAGTCAGGGATTGGGATCTATTAATGTGCACTAATCAGTCTTACTGTGGGCTCTGGGAAAGTGCCAGCGTTAAGTCTGCTTTGTGCTGCGTCAGAGGGAACCAACACTTCTCAGAGCACCGTGCTGTAAATATTTGTTTTCACTGACAAGACCAAATTAAAGTTTAACACGTCTGTAATTAAACAAGAGAGAATCATTTTTCATTCTCTTAAAGTTTTGAATAACAAAAACACACAAAAAAAATACTGTTAATGCATTTTTTGTGGATTGTGTTCTGTTCCCCCCATGATTTTCTCTGGTACTGCATTCTTTCCAGTTATCAAAAAAGCTTACGGAGCAATATAAGTACAAGCTATGTGCTACAGATCAGATTGCTGACTTAAGTTTTGGAGATCTGTCCTCAGGCACTGCACTGCAGTCACCCACTGCCCTGGGCGTCCCAGTGCCAAAACGGGCCCAATGCAGAGGAAACTTCCCCTATTGGGCAATAAAGTATAACAAATATCTCCTTTCTTGTGGCATTTCCCGTCTGAGGTTAGCTTTTGATCTGATAGTGTGCAGAGATGTCTCTGCTGAATGCATACATTCATTTGTTGTCCATGTTTGAGAGGCATCCATCCATCTTCTTCTGCTTTTCCGTTGCCGGGTCGCGGGAGTCCAAGCTCTCCGGATCACACTGCACCAGTCCCTTATGGCTCGTCCTGCAGGTGGTGGGTCCACGGGAGGACGGCCCCACGACGCTCCTTCACCTCTGGGCGACGTAACCGGCCTTGATGGTCTCATCATAAGGGGCTTCTGATCCGCTCTTGGTCTGGACCTGTCCCTGCTATGGGAGACCCTAGCAGGAGCATAATGCCCCCGACATTCGGGTGCTCAAACCCCTCCACCACTTCCAGTTCGAGGATGGTTTGAGAAGCAGCTTTCACTTTTTTTCATGAGAGTCTGTCTTGATCTTGCGTCACAGCAAGAAGATCATGAGCTTGACTTCTGGAGCAGTTTGTTGTTCTCCGTTGTGCCTGTTTTCTCCTGGGTGCTACGATTTCCTCTGTCCCCAAAAACGTGCAGGTCAGGTGAGCCCACAATGGTGTTGTGTGTGCATCATTTTGTTAAAAGGTTATATAGTGATAAATAAACACTTGACTCTACTTCTGAACTATAGAGCTTGGCTGGTCTTAACATCTCGCACCTCCTTTCTAACAATGTGTCTGATCATTGTGTCACCTTTACCTTTTTAGACTTACTTGTTCTGTTGGCAACATAATTCCATTCTGAACAGAACCTTCAACCTTCCACACCGACTGTCAAAACAATGAGATGAGGAATTGACACTCATCACCTGCATACCTTTTATCAGCACATTGCACATGCATGTTTTTGGCATGGATGTTTTTGATGAAGACCATTGAGGCCATAGCGGACTTAATGGACGCAACATAGAATAGGCACAACAGCAGCGGTGGCATTATGAATTCATGCAGGGCTCACTTTGCTTTGGGCTTGTTAATAGCAGACTCGGACGTTGACAAGGTTTCCATAGTAACACTGCTCATAGCGAGGAGGCAACAGCTGTCGTGGGAAATAACACCCCACTGTTGACAAATCAGCACAAATATTATTTTATTTGATTCACGGTAACCTCGCCGTATTTGAAATATGCTCCAATGCAGTGGGACCGGAGTAGGAGTGAGTGAAGTGACTGAGCTAGAAATGTATTTTTTATTATTTTATTTTTGTTTGTTGGTGCACCAAAATTGATTTCATGTTTTCTGACAAGAATAGCAATTATTGTTTTAATGAGAAAGTCGACTGAAATATCCCTCTCATTTTTATACCCTGTAATTTAGTTTATTGTGTGCTTGTTAATTAAACTCTTGTTAAGTGGGATTTTCCATAGACAGATGGATAAAATCTGAACTTTACATAGTAAAATCATATCACATACATTTAAAATACAAAACAATTTATGACATGACAAATACAACATCATTTCATTTTGTTGCAATATGTCAAAAGAGACAACAGTAATATTTCCAATTTCAGAAATGTCTTTCGGCAGACAGTTCCAGGATTTTATTCCTCTGAACAGAACGTCCTTCTGTCCAGTCTGACCGCTACATGATGGAAGAGTAAAATGTCCATTAGCTGCATATAGTCTTGTATTAAACTTATGAATGGACCAACTGAATGAAAGTTCCTGATACAAGACTGTAGCTAACTCTTAAAGAAGCAAAGAAGGGCAAAATGTAGCTTATTCTTCACTTCTTTAATAGACAGCTGCATGTGTGCATAGTTTGAAACAGGATTTACTGATAACTGTACTTTCTACGTTACTGTATTTGGCTGTATAATACTGCTCCTGACAATGCATATATAATTGGTCAGTCACACCACAGGGGGGCAACAGTGTCCCAGATGGAGCTGGTCCTGCTGTAACTGACAGTGCAGACTATAGCTGTGTCCTTGGGCAAGACACCAGCTGTGTGAATGAAGTGAGTGGTTAGGGAAGGATGGAGGGGCCGATAGTCAGTCTCCCCCAGGGCAGCTGTGGCTACAATAGTAGATAAGATAAGATAGTCCTTTATTGATCTCACAATGGATAAATTGACTTGTTGCAACAGCTCTTAGGACAGGATCACACAGGGGGGTGCAAAAAGTCAGGAAATGTGCCATCAGGAAGAAAAAGGTTTGCAAATAGTAGTAATAAGCTTACTTTGTATGGAGTGAACAAATAATGACTGTGTGTAGCACTTGGTAAACTTGTCAGCACAGGCTCGTAAAGCACAATTGAAGTCAGTGTCATTATTATTGGTTGTTTGCTTTCCTTATCAGTGGCTCCATACTCCATAGAAAAAAGTACATTTTTAGGCCACAGTACCTCAAGAAATGCAATAAAACTGATCTTAAAAGTCTAGAAAACTATAAACTAGTTATACGAACCATAATTTAAAGTGAGGGGGGAAAAAGGGACCAAGATTTGTAGAAGTACACATTTAGAGTATAGGAAATAAGGTTTAAGAAACAAAGAAAAGTAGCAATATTTGATAATGAATGAACAGTATTATTGAATAAACTAAATGTATGATATCATTCAATTGTGACAGAAAATGACTAAATCTCAATTCTGTCCTAGTTGCGATAACCACAATATTGCAATATATTGTGCAATATTAGTACAGTACAAGGTGGAGTAGGTACAGATAATGCAGAGCTATATGAGAGAAGGCGTTGTCCTGAAGGTTAGACATTTGAATAGCTGTACAAATACAGTTCATACCTATGCAGCACCAAGTCGACCTCCTCACGTCTTATTCCAGATTCAGCATGTTCTTCTCTGCCGGATCACATGTTGCTGTATCGCCGAGGGCTGTTTCTACACGGCGAGGTTTTAAGTGTCCTTCAGACTGTTTACTCCACAGCTGAGGGCACAGCACATTGACAAGTGACTATAACTCCTGAGGCTGGCATTTTGGGTACTGTCCGGAGGCGAGATATTTTGAGACACACCATAACTTTTTTATCAAGCTTCCTGCTCCAATAATGAATAATGGATAAGTGGAGATTGAACTAGAGGTCAAAGAAAAGTGGTAATGGGTGACACTGAGTCTCGAGTCTAGCATCGTTCATCATTTATGCTCTGATGTATCTTTCAGTTTCATTAGTTGTTCTCATTGAGGGCGGCCGCGGTGCTCGAACATCAAAAGTCAGGAGTACAAAAGTGGAGAGGTCCTCGACGAGTGTTAAGGAAATTACTTCCGGGCGGATATTTTGACATTAGACAAACTCAACTCAATATAAAAGAGAGTTTGATGAGTAGAATGTTAAGTACTCTAGGACAGTGGTTCCCAATGTGGGGTCCGGGGCCTTCTGGGGGCCTTCAGAGGCTCGGCAAGGTTGTCTACATCAGGTGTTCCAAAACATTTCAGGCCGCGACACACGCAAGCAATTCAGGACCCCTACTTATTGGTGTTTATAATAATATCAAGCAACAAAACTTAAAAAAATCTGTTGCAATAACCCAGAATGACATCATGTACTTTGCAATGTAGACTTTAGTCACAAATATATACTGTTTTCTATTAGGAATTTGACTTAATCTAGTGTTAATATCCTTCTGTTTTGTCTTGAAATCATCTTGGGACCCCCACTCAATGCCTTATGAATGTATTTCAACATATACTACATTGAAATCAGTATTGATCCCACAATAATAACAATAATTGTTATGATTTTAATGTAAGTTCATGGCAGAAACATGACAAATTCTTGACAAGTTCTTAAAAATTCTTAAAGTGGTAGTGTTAATTCCAATTGTTAGGGGGACCATTGGGGAATTTTGGATCAATGAGTGGTGTGCAATATGCTGGACAATGGGTATATCTGCTCTAGGACTAGATCTTATAATGGTGTCAAGTTCTGTTCCCAAATCTCGTTTTCTCTCATTTTGTGATGTCTTATGTGCAAATGAATTGATCTAAAAGAGCATTCTATAATAAAGGTGTGCAGCTGCTATACTGTATATCATCAGTAATCCTGCTTGTCACTATTGCTTGCCATACGTCCTGATTGCCATCCACTTATTCCAGTCGTTGCCAGGTCACTGCCCATGTTGATAGCCACAGATGTGAACAAGTGCAGGGGTGGTGGTATGTTTAACTAGTAAAAGAGTAACTAACCTTGATACATGGACATGTATTTGTTGTGAAAACAATTACTGAACTTGCTAAAAATAAGCGACTAAACACAGTGTGAGCATCTTGTTCAAACCTCCTCTCACACTGTGGTAAATCTGTTGTGACATCTGAGTGAATTAGCGGCACAGCAGAGAAGAATTCCACCAAATAAAAAAAGATAGATCCCAACAAGTGTGTTTTGTAGGTTACTTTTGCGTTGTCCTTGAGTTTTGTTTCTTGTTTAGTCCTGATCCATCATTTGGGATACTTAGAATTATGAAAGCATCTTGGCAGCAGTGTGTTAGTGCTTTAGGTTTGTGAAAAGTTGCCTACCATAGTAACTTAAGACTTGACGCTACTTGTAAGTGTGAACGGTGCATATTGTGACTGTTGCCTCCTGCTGGCAAAAGTTTGTACAAATTCCATATTCAGAAAAAGCCAGACCTCATTCCAAATATAGCCAGCTCAGCGCTGGCGTTCTGATCTTGTTTGGGTTTTACTTTAATTTTCGAGTGCCCCGGAGAGTCGGATATTATAATTTGTGGAGAGAGGAGCATTTTCTCTTTCACTCTCTCTGCCTGCCTTCTTAATTAATGTCTCCGTTGGATTGAGAGCTTTATGATGGAGAGACAGAGAGGGGAGAGGAGAAAGCTGGAAGGATGCCAGTAGCTGCTACTTGGAAAATGATTGAGATTATACAGAATGAATACATGAATAAATGAATGAATCTGCGCCAATGAAGTGTGGAGGATTTATCTCTGAAGATGGGAACGGGAAGAGGATATATTGATACAGGACTCTTTTATGGTCTTTAAACCCACAAGACAGACATGACAGAGGGGAGTACAGTATATCCAGGTCAGGAATTTACATAAAGGATTTTGTAATGATGAGAAGCTCGGGCAGGATAAGAACGTGGTCCAAAGAAAATATGAATACATGTGCTTTCATCCGAAGTTTACAGTTGAGGTTCTTGTATAAATTAACATTTTGAGTGAAATAATATAATAAACATAATATTCCCATGACAAATTTCCCCGTAACAAACTTGATCTTACCTCATATTGAGTGAAGCATTCGTCCATGGATCCAAGGTCAACGGTCCGAATCCTAGCTCCCATTACTGCATACCATCCATCCATTCATTTTCTTCCGCTTTATCTGGGGTTGCGGAGGCAACAGTCTGATCCACGCACACCTCCTCCAGCTCTTCCTGGGGGATCCCAAGGTGTTCCCAGCTTAATGACAGTGTCTTTCCAGCGTGTCCTAGGTCTTCCCCGGGGCCTCCTCCCAGTGGGACGTGCCTGGAACACCTCTCAAAGGAGGCGACCAGGAGCCATCCGAAACAGATGCCTGAGCCACCTCAGCTGGCTCCTTTCGACATGGAGGAGTAGCGGCTCTGTTCCGAGCTCCTCCCGGGTGACTGAGCCCCTCACCCTATCTCTAAGGGTGCGCCCAGCCACCCTGCGGAGGAAACTCATTTCGGCCGCTTGTATTCGCGATCTTGTCCTTTCGGTCATGACCCAAATCTCATGAC
>OMNZ01089239.1:0-15828 GCA_900303255.1 Lesueurigobius sanzi
TAAGTATAAAAAGTATTTCAACCTGGATAGACTCAGACAGAGACAAAGCAGTGATTAGTAAGATTTATTGACATGAGTTCTTTTGGCGATCAGACCCCGGCAGAAGTGGTTGATGTATGAATTGGTGTTAGTATGATAGGTAGATTTGAGTAGGGATGAATTCCCCCGGAGCCTGGACACTGGTGGTGGTATAGGAGGCCTGTGAGGAAGCAGTGGAGAGGAGCCCTGGTGAAAGAGGCGGTGATGGGGTGGAGGAGGGTTGCAGCACAGCTGGAAAGCGGACGAGCCGTGATTGCGGGAGGTTTTAAAGCCAGACCGACGGAGATGATTGGCCGCGATGAAGGTGAGCTCTGCGCTGATAGGCTGAAAAAGAGGAGCGGCTCCGTGGACACTCTCATTGGCTTGATGTAGGTGATGCTGTAATTAGTCTTCCAGGTTGAATTTGCGCTTCAGCTTCATATTCACTCACAAACTAAGCAAAATATCCCAAATCTTTGTAACCAATATATGAACAAAATAAAACCATTAATTTAAGCTAAATTTATACTATCCATCATTTAGACTTTGTTGCTGAAAATATAGTACATTTTGGGCAAGTGGCGGAAAACTTCCAATACATTTTTTCCTCAAATTTATGTCAGAAACATGCAGCAAAAGTTTCAAATCGATATCATTCAATCAAATCTTTTTCCCTATTCACCTGCAGTGTCTCTTCTTAAGTGAATCTACTGATCACGCCCTATAAGACCTAACAACAACAATTACTCACATACAGTTTGTTCTACATGTTTTGTCTTGTAGCTCTGGCGGATTTTAACTCTCTAGCTGCGAATGTGCTGTGTCTATACTCTGGGACTTGTTTGTTATACAGTTCACTTTCATTTCAGTTCGTTCTCTGACCCAAATAGACTCCCCTGGCTGGTCTTGACCCAGCCTCAGAGAGTTGATAAAAAGGGCTTTCAGAGGCTGCAGTGTATACACAGTCAGTGTACGACTCCGGTGGGCAATAAATCACTGGATTTATCATGCATTGTGGACAACTTTCTACTTCTTTAAGAGGAAGAAATATTGCTCCCTGTATGTACTGTACTTTGCATTAATACCCAAAATACACTCCTGGACCTGTGCTCTTAAAAATGCAATAAAACTAAAACGCCAGGGTTATTTAGAGGAGCAAAAATGTTTCTGTTGCAGTTTTCTGGGCGCTCTACTTAAATGTCGATTTATAACTTAATATCCCTCTTCCATTGATCTCATATTTGTTATTGTCTTGCAGCAAAAGTGTGCGACAAACTCACTCAGCGAAATCCGGAGTAAACACAGCGCAGATTTATGTTTTCAATGCATTCCCTCCGAATAATGCAGTTCAGCGGGTTTGCGTTGCTTTTGACTTGCTTCATCAGGTATCGGAGGCGTCGGAGTTGTATATTCAGACTTCAGAGTTGTTGAAATGTGTCCGGAGCAGTGAGCGACCGCAGTGCAGCGCCCGGAGAGCCACCTCTAGATCAAGCGAGAGGATAAAAAAATAAAAAAACGTTGGCACTGAAATTGGTAAAATGGGTGAATAGAGTTGCAGTCACCACCTGAAAGTGACTGAGCAAAATAGGTTGCATCCATGTTATAGAATTCAATTTCAGTCGGAGCAGGTGCCAATAAAACTATGGGACAGAAACAGTTTCTGAAAGAAATTTCCAAAAAGAATTGTTGATCCCATAGAGTGTACATTAATGATGGAGGTACAGTTGGCTAGTTCTCCGCGAAGCCAGTTTGCATACAGGGGCTGGCTCCGGAAACAGGCTCCTATTGACTTTCCATAAAAACCTTTTGGCCCCTCTTAAACTCATTATTGGAAATAGTCTTGTTAATATGACCCTCAAGAGCTTGTCTTACACGGCTACACCGTCCTGTTCTTTTTCCAACATTAAAAGACAACGTATCTCGCACATCCCAAATATGGATTTGGCTCCAAACATTCGGTTCAAATGCTAGCATGAAATGGCTTTGTTAGCCCCCGTTGGACGCTATGGGGAAAACCACGCGGTCTATCTCCATCTTTATCTACACTCTATGGTTGATCCTGATCATTATTTGATAGTGATTGGGTTCACAAACTTCCCATATCATTCTTATGGCTTTCTGGCCAACATCATGCACATGTTTCTGAATAGTGTCACCACTTTTGGACACCTTAATGACAAACTAATTAGACCTTAGTTCATATGTGCTGACAGAGAGGACATTGAACTTTGCGACAGTTTTTTGTTTCATGTGGATTCGCCCAGGAATTACAGAGAAATTAGCAAAAAAAAAAAAAAAAAAATTGAAATCAATCAATCAATCAATTTATTTTTTATTTTAAATCAGCAGTTTGACAGCGACCATAGTACGAAGACATCATTTTCAG
This sequence comes from Lesueurigobius sanzi, assembly GCA_900303255.1. Classification (NCBI taxonomy): domain Eukaryota; kingdom Metazoa; phylum Chordata; class Actinopteri; order Gobiiformes; family Gobiidae; genus Lesueurigobius; species Lesueurigobius sanzi. The sequence goes on from OMNZ01089239.1 coordinate 2,405, forward strand.
GAGCCCTCCACCTCAATGTTAGGCTCTTTCGAATGTTGTGATGTCATGTGAACACAACCTGTTGGTGAAAATGAGGTAACTGGAGAGGGGAGGGTTCAATATGTTCCTTCTATGTTTATTGGCTATTCATTGTGTTTCGCAAATATGTATTTCATATCCACTATTCATTCCTTACTGGCAAATTTCTGATTAGACTGTGTATCTAATAGGTTGCATTCACATGAAATCACAACATTCTAAAGAGCCTATAACTTAAAAAAAAATGTGGAGGGCAGCTGAAAAAATGTCTATAATAACTGTCAAAATGCAGATTTCTAATCTTAGTTTATTGCTAATTCCTTTGTAATTCCTGGGCCCATCCACATGAAACAAAAACTGTCATAAAATTCGATGTCTTCTCTGTCAACCCATGTAAACCAAGGTCTACTTAATTTCAAATAAAGGTGTCCAAAAGTGGTGACAATATTCAAAAACATGTGTGTGATGTTGGCCAGCAGAAAGGACTTCCAGCCATGAGAATAATACGGCAGGTTTGTGAATCCAATCACTCTCAAAAAATGATCAGGGAACACATTTGGACATGATTTTTGGAAATTCCTTTCATAAGCCGCTTCTCGTGCTCTAATTGAAATCAAATTCTATAAAGTGAACGCAACCTATTGCCAGGGAATTGCTTGTTTGACGAATCTCCCGCGCCGACGACAAGGGAAACGGAGGACTAACATAATCCAAGCATGGAAACGAAATCTGCAATAGATCACTAACAAATGCAAAGTACATCCTGTTTGTCATCATTTGAAGCTATTACTTTCTATGATATATCAAAACATTTGCCCGTACAGTCATCGCGGTGGCTTTCGAAAGTGGGTAATTACATTCCGCCATCCCAAATGGAAGATTAAACCAAATGACAGGAAACTGCATCTTCCAATTTCAGTACTTAAATTGCCCCGCTTCAGCTCTTAAAACCTTCCCCCATACGCTTCCTATGTACGCCCAGGCCATAAAACTACATGACCCGCTTGTAAAAAAAAATTAGCAGGGCCATTCATCGCTCGCCGAGAGAAGGAGGAAACGCGTGTAGATTTATGGACTGCCAGGTTTCGCATGTGGACCAAAACATCTGGTGCAGGAGCGTTCATAAGGGCGTCCGTTTTGTGTTTTTTTTTGCTGTGACAACATGGAGCGGGGATTAGTCATCATTACAAACAGCGCTGGCAGCCCGGTCGCGTCACATTACAAGGGTATAATGAGGCGCAGCGTGCTAGCTTCCTCAGGTTGGGTCGAGCTAGTTGGCAAAGATCCGTGCGACGAGGCACCATTCAGCTCTTTAGTGTTGGTTACATTTGCTCATTATGTCAGAGACGCGAGTTCCATGTTTTATTCTGAAGGATTGACCGTCCTATATTTTGTAGATCGCAACCAGTGATGAAGTAAATTTACTTAAGTACTTTATTCAAGCAGTTTGAGGATCTGTACTTTACTTGAGTAGTATTTCTGTTGACAACTTATCACTTTTACTCCACTACATTTCACAAACAAATATAATACTTTCTACTCAACTAAAAGCTCTTGTTACTTACGGAGTGCAGACAAGTTGGTCGTGTTGTGGTTTATTCTCCTTTTTGATATCATGTCCACTCCGGAACAGAAAGTAGCGCTGTGCAGATGTACTGCAATACCGCTAACCATACAATGGTTTGTCCCTCAAGTATTTCGATTTGAATACTTTGTTTGAGCCATCCATCCATCCATCCATTTTCTTCTGCTTTATCCGGGGTCGGGTCGCGGAGGCAGCAGTCTGAGCAGAGATGCCCAGACTTCCCGATCCACGCACACTTCCTCCAGCTCTTCCTGGGGGTTCCCAAGGCGTTCCCAGGCCAACTTAAAGACATCGTCTTTCCAGCGTGTTCTGGGTCTTCCCTGGGGCCTCCTCCCAGTGGGACGTGCCTGGAACACCTCTCGAGGGAGGCGACCAGGAGGCATCCGAAACAGATGCCCGAGCCACCTCAGCTGGCTCCTTTCGACGTGGAGGAGTAGTGGCTCTGTTCCGAGCTCTTCCCGGGTGACTGAGCTTCTCACCCTATCTCTAAGGGTGCGCCCAGCCACCCTTTGTTTGAGCCATACAAAAATATATACTGTATATTATGTGCCATACAGCAAGCACTGTACCCACATACAGGGTAATACAAACCTTTGAATACTTAAATGGTGTATCTTGAGTACATTTTTCACTGGACACTTTCACTTTCAATGGAGTAATAATTGACCAGAAGTATCTGCACTTTCGCTGAAGTACTCCGACCACAACTCATCATAACACAATACATTACTTACATTACTTTTAGAGAGTGAATTTGAGTGAACTGTGGAAAAAAGTGGATAAACTGGCCGTTTGGAATGATGCTATGTATTTTGTTTTTCACCATTTTGCTTTTGTGTCATTGGAAAATAATTGTAAACCTATAACATATCATAACATAGTACAGTGCAAAATATAATCTAGAAATAGTTATGCACATGAATACTAAATGTGCTAGTTCCACTTATTTTAAGGAGAAAATTACCTGTATGAAATATGTTTAGGTTGTTGTAAGATTTTTTTTGACCAATGGACCTGGTTGAATGAGCATCTTGCACAAACACACTGCAAGAAATAATCTAGAAACAGTTATCTGTCAGTGGATGAAGTATTGCACTTGAATGTTATGCTTTTTCTTGTATTAAGTTCAGAAATACTGCAGATGTATCCACTTGGCAAGAGAAAATGTGTTCAAATATTCTGAATTCGAGCCAATCTAACTCCTCAAGATATCACTATTCACAGTCTGTATCATCCTAACGTTATTTTGTTGTTGTTTTTTCTACAGGAGCAGGGCAAGGTGGGCGTCACCTTCAACATCGGCACCGTGGACATCAGCGTGAGGGAGAACGTGGCCGTGAACGATGGGAAGTACCACTTGGTGCGATTCACGAGGAACGGGGGCAACGCGACTTTACAGGTGGACAACTGGCCCATCAATGAGCACTTCCCCTCAGGTAATGACTCCGTGTCCTCTCCCGTTTTTCTTATTACTTTCATAACTGCAAAGAATTGATGGTAAAAACTGGACACCACCTATTTCTCCAAGGGCAGGGGCCTACAATTCCCGCGTAATTAGTTTGAGGATTGGCGAAAATGGGCATTGTTCGTAGGTCGGAAAAGTCGTCGAGCTGTTCGTTGTGTAAGCACAGGCATTGAACTGGAAGTGTTGACCCTCTTTTGGAGCGACAAACCAGGACAAGAATGACCCAGGACCAAAACCTGGACAGCACCGAGTATAAACCAGAGAGAAAGGAGGACTAAACAAGGACTAAAGCAGAAGAATAGATCTAAAACAAGGATTTAACCAGGTCTTAAACAGACTGACACAGAATTGAACAGAAATAAACTCGGAATAATACAAGATTAAGGAGGATTGAACCTGGTAAAGCAAGACTAAACCTGGGCTGAATAATCATTCATTCGGCACAACACCGGGACTAAACTAGATCTAAACTATAGGATTAAATAAGGACTTAAACACTATTTTGACCCATTAGGGCAGCTGTGGCTCACTGGAAAAAAAATGTGTTTCTCAAACAGTGGTACGTTATGGTTCTTGGGCTCCTTCAGGTTGTACTTGGGGCCATCTGAAAATGTAGACTAATTTTTACTTCATTTTTGCTACAATAATGAATTTAAGTTGATCTTTTTCTAGTTTAGACATGGTTTACACCATCATATGTACGATTTCGGCTTATTTTATACCCAGTTTAATCCGGATTTTATCCAGATCTGGGCCTGGTGGTACTTGGAAGGTCTTTAATGAAGTGGTAATCGGTGTGAAAAGTATATTTTTTCTCACCATTGGCTTTTTGGTCTTAATTCAAGTTTTGTTTCTATTATCTTTAGTGTAGAAGTTAATTTGTCTTATTTGCGGTGAAATAAAGCTTGTTCCATTGGCAATCCTATTTCAAGAGTGTCCAAACTTGCTCAAAATTGGCATAATAATTAGCAAACAGAGTGCTCATACACAAACCTAAAGGTTGTCAGGTTGGTTCTTGGTCCCACCAATGCTCTTTTGTGTCCTTGGGGAAGATTTATTTCTGTACGCTGCTTATGGATGTCGTGGGCAAATATTCTTCAGTCGTCATCCACCTCTCTTAGGAACCACCTCAGGCAAAGAGAGGTGGGACCTACAGATAACTCCTCCTACCTCCCCTTATGGATGTTACAGTGAATAATTCCTCTATGTAGACCATTTTAAGATCCAAACAGTTTGTGCGTTACTCGACATTCTTACTCATAGAAACCTATTACTGTCCTACCAAGTAAACGTGTAGTTAAACTCAAAATACCTCTCTTGAATCCAACCCCTTCTGAGTGCAGCCAACACCGTTTCATAAAACCTTTCGAGCTGCAAACTACTGTCTTGGAGAAAAGCACGAGCCTAGCCACATCTGGTCGGTGCGTTACAGAAAAAGGGGATTGGAAAAAGAGGTATTTGGTCAGACTGCGAGCAAGGGAGCAAAGAGAGAGGCAGGGCAGAGGTGGGCTGCTGGTCAGATAAAGCCAGTATCACTCATCCGCAGGTCAGCAACACAACTGAATACTAATATCAAACCGTTCTCCCTTCCTGCAATATTTTGGGGCCGCTTGGAACTAAAACGTGTATCACCAAGGTCAAGATTGGGGCTGATGCCGAAGCACAGAGTTAGACGAGTTTCCAGGACACTGGAAAGTTGCTGTTTGATTCCCTGTCCGAGCCTCCGTATACTTTTGTGTCCGGGGGCGAGATTCTTCACATGTATTCTATCCTACACACAAAATTATTAATAATGTAGGGCGAGTTACAGTTTAGATTCTTGGCCCTGAGGCAAGCTGCAAACCCGATCCCAGCCTGACCCCGGCGTCCGTTTCAGGTCTAGCTATTTTTTTATTTAGTTTATTATTTTTATTAATAGAGTTTGAGAAAATTCACTGTGACCATCGATTATAAAAAGTGGAGTATGAAGACTCCATTAGCTGCTGAGTCACTGCTCGTAAATACATCTAATACACTGTAGTGTCAATGCTTTTATTTGAATGATAACTCCACTATTTTGAGAAGGGTCTGGCTGCAGACAATGGAGGGGCACATGACCAGTGGAGCTCCACTGCTCCACAGGAAATGATGTCACCTCCACAGGACAGCTTAAACTAATCCAAACTAACCATGAACCTAACCCTAACCTTAAGGATAGTGGAGTTTACTAAAGTCGTGTTATTGAGATTTAACTAAAAGTCGCGAAAATAAAAGTGGAGGTGACATCATTTCCTGTGGAGCTGTGGAGCTCCACTCCTCCGTTGTCTGCCCCCAGGTATTTAACCTATGGAAAAAGCCTGCTGCCGATCCCATAATACTTTGCGATATGATCACGATCCTGAACCCTATAGAGTGCTCCTTGCTCTCTGAAAACAATAGGTTGCGTTTACATTATAGAATTTTATTCCAGTTGGAGCAGGTGCCGATATAACTCTATGGAAGAGAAACTGTTTCAAAAGGAAGACATTTCCAAAAAGAAAATTGACAAAAGTTGACCTTGGCCATTATTCTTATGGCTGGAGTCCTTTGTACGGGCCAACATGTTTTTGAATATTGCCGGCACATTTGGACACTTTTATGAGAAAATAATTACACCTTAGTTCATATATGCTGGCAGAGAAGACATTGAACTGTGTGGCAGTTTTTTGTTTCATGTGGATTGGCCCAGGAATGAAAGACATATTAGCAACAAACTAAGACTAGAAATCTACATTTTGTTACCAGCACATCACTTTCAGCTCCCCTCCACCTCAGTTTCAAGTTAAATTTTCTTCAGTATGTCGTGATGATACGTGAACGCAACCTATACCTGGAACACTGGCTGGATTTCCTGGGATGTAGATTGCTCTTATCCTGTACTCGTCTAGCCTGAACCAGTGAGTAAGTCTGCTCACTGTTTGAGTCAACTACATTTCTGAGGCGGGGTGATATTCCTCTGTATCTAGATCAGGAGTGCCCAATTTTTTTACCATTGACAGTCTATTCAGTGACAAATTAATCCAAATAAATACTCCTTACAAATCTAAACACCATCTCGAGGGCCGAATCAGTGTGTCGACTTCATTGCCTTCATATTTTTGTCGTATAACTTAAACAAAGATCTAATCATCCAAAGATACATACCGTCTTTGGAGCAGGCAACATGGGCAAAATTATGTTGAGGTTTGACACAGCAGTGCCACGTTATAATCTGTATGAGGTAATTGCAGGTTACTCCAGTCCCCTTGCATATACACCGCACAGCCGGGGCCACATTGTCTCTGGGCCCGACGGGCTGCTGGGGCTTCGGTGCGGAGCTGTAGCACAGGTGACGCTAATGCAACGTGGCTCCCACTATCTTTGCCGTTAGCGTTCTTTAGCTGTTCTTTGAGCAGATGAAGTTGGATGGGTTTCATAACAGTTTCTTAGCCACGTTGAGGAAAACACTGGAAGATTTTTGAAATGTTAGAGCGCTATCTTGGCAACACGTCCCTATTATTTGACTCAGTAGGTCGCGTTCAGGTTACAGGATTCTGTTTCACACGTAGACAAATACATATTGTCCTGTTGCTTTTAGTTGATTGAGGACATCCTATTTAGACTTTTTTTTTGTTTGTGTAGGTTCTCAATCGTACAGGAGTTGTCCATCGTAGGCAAAAATTCTTCAGTCTTCATCTGTACTCTGTAGTTGAAGTGTAGGACCTTTCAATCTTAGTCCAAAGATTGACATCATCACTATATAAGGCGAGACATTGCAGGCATAACTCATTGTTTTCCATTTACAAGGTTTGGGCCAGTTTACTGTCTTAACATAGAAACTTTCACTGGGAAACAAATAAATGACCCAATTTTTACTGTAAGAAGTGAAATCGCTAGAGAGATAGCTATAATCTAAGAGGAAGTCATGTTTATCAGAAAAGTAAAGCTAGAACAAACACCAGAGGCAGATGCGTCTCAGTTAGAGTAGATGGAATAGTCTCATCAGTAAAAGCATGCAAAAAAATGTTCAAATTTTATGTATTAAGCAGCTGTGCACATTTGTACGTTTATTCACTAATAACTCATTCATAAAACTTCAAAAACTAAACAAGACAGCTTAAATTCCCTCTGAAAAAATCAAATATATCAACAAAATAAAACCAAACCAGCTATATCCATTATTTACATTTCTTCACCAAAAAACATTTGGCTATTTTTATGCACAAAACACCTTTTTTTTCTCATACTTATGTCAGCAACTTATATTATAATCTCTTTTTTAGGCCTGATTTGTTTCTCATTGTTTCTTGATCTGCACTCCTGGTGTTACTTGGCATCGCAAATATTTTATGAGGTGTTAGTTGGCGAGAAAACCATGAAAACCACATCAGCACAAATGCTTATGTTATGAATTGACCAAGTCAGTTTACCCGTGCCTCCATCACACATTTCCTGCTTGTTTGCACTGGACGCTCTTCGTAAATACATTCCATTATATTACATAAAACCCACATTCGCTTTTTTTTAATCACTAGCAATTTCACACAGCAATTTAACCCTGACCACCTCCATAATTATCCCAAAGTGCTGTGAGCATCGGTATTCACTGCTTGTTTTCTTCTTCTATCAATACATGCCGCCAATATCCCTGATGCCAGCAGCTCGTACTCAGAAATCATTGCTAAATACCTTTTGGCCTCGCTCCTGTGCTACAACAATGCACGGCTGAACTAACTCCTGTTTTTTTTTTTTATATATTGCGTTTTTGTGATATTTGAAATTGTAGCAGCAAGAGCACACTGCAAAAAAATATACATTTTGATGAGTTAAAATGACTGGAATTGAGAATATGTGACCCTGATTTGAGTAACTCTGTCTTGCCAAGTTAAAAAGTCTGCCACTGGAATAAGATTAGCGCAGGATCATGCACCAAGAGCATCTATAGTTGAGCCCAATGGCCCCAAGTCAAATGACGCTAAGGATCCCATAAAGGCCTGAGGGGAACACCACAGAAGCCCTGTATCATTGGTTCTCACGTGGTTTGATGGCATCAACCTGACCCAATTGCTAAAAAGCTGAAATCATGATGAAAATTACACATTTTCATTGACTCATAGATGGATTAGTGCCTTTTCACCAGATAAATATTGACAAAAAGCTCTCCTGCCTAAAAATGGTTCCCCACCAGTTGAGAACCACTGCTGTAGATGAATGACTCCCAACGTTGGTCACGGGGCACTCAGAGGCGGACCCAGGATGATTCCAAAAAAGGGAAAAAAGGACACTTTAATGAAATAATTATTAACTGAAAACAGCATGGATTTAGGCATAAAGGTTATAATAAAGTATTTAAGGCAAGACACGGCAGGTGAAACCATTATTATGCTTGTTCACAGGGTGGACATATTCGATCTTTCTGCGTAATTTGGTTCCTAAACATCGTAGCTACCTTTTTAACGTAGAAAAATGACCAAACTCACCCTTTACGATGGTTATTTTATGAAGTTTTGCCGAGCCGCGGACCAGGAAATGACTCCAGCCTTTTCCCCTTCGCCTTTCGCCCCTCTCATCTGTGAGGAGTGTGGATGCGTGAATATTGAAATATTTTGTTTCCACGTAGACTGCGTAAAGTCCACAACAAGACGCTGTACGTCATATATGATAATAATCTCACTGGGTCACGCTATAGTGAAGAAAGTATGCGGAAAAGCTAATCACGTTTTAACTTTACTCTTGCATCGAGATCTTCCCTTCAGTAGCACCAACAGACTACGAAACAATATTTTCTCATATTCATGTCAGTAATACACAGCAAACGTTTCAAATTAATATCAGTCAATTACATTTTTCCCCCTATTCACCCGCAGTGTCTCGCCTTAAATCCATATACAGCAACTAAACTGGACTTTTAAAGTTCTACTGCTTTATATTCGACCAGCACCAAAAACATTTGAAAAAAAATAAATGAGGATCCTAAATTGCTTGCATGGTAATTTTGGGTTTTGTGGCCTGAAAATGTTTGGAACCCCTGCTGTAGATGATTGCTTTCAGTTATAATCAAATCATTTCAGAATTGTCTCATCAGTCACCAGAATCATTATCGTAACTTTTCTTTCTTTTCGTTTCCTGCTCCGTTTTTTTGCACATTTCTCCTCATCTTTAACCGCTCTGAGCCATCGTCCCTTTGCGGTTTGCTCTGTCTTTCCCTGTCATTGTGTCAGAATGAAGTCGAGGCCGCGTCGGGAGTGAAAGCCTTGTAATTTCTTTTTTTCTCTCTCTCTCCCTCGTCGAAGCGCAGGTAATTTGCAGGACGCTCAGTGATAGTAATTCAGCCGTGATTGATTTTTGTGCTTGTCCCTCCTTCCCCTCTAAAGGTGTTGTCAACTCATGAGTAATTGTATGTTCGGGGCGCAGACGCATCGACTGCTCGCGCGCACTCTTAGCGGCATGTTAACTCGAGGGGAGAAGATTCGTATCGATAAATAGTTACCTGATGTGGCCGTGCCCTGTGCCGTTGCGAAGGGGTTCCCGGAAAGTTTAGGGAAGTGCTACGGTTTAGAATAGCGAATGGCTTGAGGGGGCGTGTGCTATCGAATGCCTCATCAAGCTGCAAAGTTGTATCCCTAAGTATATACTGTGTCTTCATTCCAGTGTTATGCGTGTTAAGCATATATAGACTTGACAGCGAAGATACATAGTTTCGGAAAACAATGGTGCGTTCCAGGCCTAGAGTGTAAAAGAAAGATGGAGGGAGCTTGCCCATAGCGTTCAGCGCGGGCGAAAGAGGCCATGCTAGCTTTTGAACCGCCTCCATGCTAAATCCATATAAAGGAATGAGCGAGTTACAGCCTCTTTTAATGTTGAAAATATTAAAAGACAAAGAACAGGATGGTGCAGGTCGTTGTATGACAAGCACTTGAGGGTCATCTTAACAAGCCTATTTCCAATAATGAGTTAAAGAGGGGGCATAAAGTTTACATGGGAAGTCAATGGGAGCTTCCAGAGCCAGCCCTCGTATGCGACCAGGCTTCGCAGACAACTAGCCAATAACATCTCCATTATTCTATACACTCTATGGTTCCAGGTAACTGGTAACTGTTCACTGAAGTTCACCTCTCATTGTCATCCAACTATCAAACTATCATCATCAGCTAAGAGTTGAGACTGAACGCTTGAGAACTACATCAAATCTAAAACATGCTGACAAGGATTGTATTTGTGACAATGACATCTCAGCTTCTACAGACTCCAAACATTCCAGTCTTTGGCGGTTTGTTCAGTTGGATTTTTCAATAATGAATCCCGAGCCTGATTTATTGTTTTGAAGCTATAAAAACAAGGGAAATTTTGTATTTTTACAGATTTTCTCACTGATACAGTGCTTAGACCATCTGTCATTATTGTTGTTCCAAATTAACAATTTCATTGAGAAAATAACCAATTGAATTACAAAATAGTCCTTGTTGACAAATAATAACCTAAAATGTCAATATTTTGTATGGCCATCTTTTGACCTAATAATAGCTTCATTCTTGCTGGCATTGTTTTTATGCAGTTTTGTAAGTCTCTTTTGTTATTAACATAACATTTTGGTAAACAGAAAATGAAAGTATGTAATACTGTTAAATTGTGGCAGCAATGGCAAACACCTTATATTGGTTGGTGGTCTAATAAAATAAATACATTTGTTAAGCACTGTAGCTTTATTCCAAAACTAGTCAAGAAATCCAAAATCCCCTCAGAACAAATCTTTCTAACTAACATATCAACAGAGTAAAACCCTAACTCCAGCTTTGCAGCCACGACTTCAACCACACTCTCACGTCCGGTGTGTACAAGAACAGTAATGCCATATTATTGAACGCAATGCGTCAGACAACCCACGTCATCTCTTACATTTTTTGATATGTTCGCTGTTCGCACAAGCACTGATTGCACGTATTTCCTGATTCAATTCCACAGATGAGACAAAAAAAAGAAAGAATACTTCAACATGAACCACATTATTCAACGGAAGTAATATTAAAGCTCTTCTCTTTCAGAAAGAAAAAAGACAGGATGTGGGGAGCGGCCTTTGAACCATAGAGCTCATGATGAAATTATTGCAATCACGGCGATGGCGATCTCCTCCACTCGAGATGGCCGTTCATTAAGTCTTTGAGGTTCGTTATCCTTCGGATACACGAGCCGACGACGCTTGCGCAGTTCGCATGTTCAATCCACATGTGAATTGCTTAGCTCTCCACATGTTCCACTGAAATCGGATTAGCTGTACCAGTTGTAAAATTAATTACTTGCATATGGCATATTTGTGTCTTATAAGATTACGGCGACTGCGAAGTGAATTGCGGCCGATTAAAGGCAAGAATTATAACGTTGTGATGACTTTTTTTGTTTGCAGCCACCTTTTTTGAAACAAGCTCTTCCTGGAATTAAAGTTAAAAGCTAATAATTGAAATAAATATGATCCGGTAATTGCAGACAGGGCTCAGAACAGGTCAAGGCGCAAATTGCATCAACGTTTCTCATCATTTCTCGCTGGAAGTTTCAACGCAGTTTACGCCTGAAGCAGGAATTGGAGAATGAAAGGTCAACCGTAGAAGCAGTAGTAGTATCTGTTATGTGTACTGTATGGTACATGTACAGTACTACGTGAATATTCTTACGCACAGGATTACGAGCAATAAAATGCACATAAGAAAATGCCATTGTCAATTACATTATAGGAAGATACTTTCACTCCTGCAGCTGTGGTAACTTATTGAACTTTATGTAATCCGTCTGTGTAGGTTCTCAGTCGCACAGGAGTTGTCCATCGTAGGCAAAGATTCTTCAGTCTTCATCTGTACTCTGTAGTTGAAGTGTCGGACGTTTCGATCTTAGTCCAAAGATCGTCCTCAGCGAATAAAGACTTAAACACGTTGTGCAAACCAGAAGGAGGGGTTAACCTCTAAGTCCCTCCTCTCTTGGTGCTAAAGGTTGGAAAACATCTTAGCCTAAGTATGAATAGAAGAATCTTTGCCTAAGAACTTTATGTAAAAATCACTCATAAAATAAAGAATCAAGAAGCTGCATTTAATAAAAAATGGCTTATGAGGGATGTGGAGATGGACGGGTGAATGAGCTGCATTGTTTGATGTCCTATGTGGTGTGAGCACTGCCCAGTGGACGGGGGGTGGAGGAATTTGATTTCATATTTTGTGCCGGTGCTCGATTGTAAAGATTGTAAAAAAAATAGTAATATGTATGTATCGGTGGTTTTGCTGGGGATGGTTTTTCTTGGTCATTTTGAGGGACAGGGTTGTGGAGGATCTGTAGTGACCCATTTTTGTCCTTCATTGGTTGGTCTCTCATTGTGTACCTAGTGTATGTGGAGGGCGCTGATTGCAGGATGAATGGGTGCAGATCTCGGGGTGAAGGGCGGCCTTCCGGGGTTTCTGTCGGAGCTTGGTGTTCTGTCGTTGACAGATGGTTTTTGGTTAGTGTAACCTCTGATATACTGTATATAAGAATGAAACAGTCCTCAATAATTATTCTTTTATTTATTATTATTATTTCAGTTTATACTTGGTGGCATTGTTATTTGACCTTATTATTTTCATCTATTTATTTGTCTTATTTTTCCTCGCATTGGGCGGGTTTTGGTTGTGAAGGAGTTGTGTTGGTAAACCGAGAACTGTGAGGTTTTGACAAGAAAAAAGGACTGAACATGATTCTCAACTTTAATGAAATTTAAATAAAAATAAAGTAATAAAAAAAGAACTTTATGTAATGTTGGTAGAGAAAGGCCTTGCACCTGATTCAATTTCTTTTGCCTTCCTTCAGTGTATTCAATATGCTGTGGTTTATGAAAAAAGCTGAACTTCCCACTTGGAAGTTTGAAATCCCGACATCCGAGGACTCTTCCTGTTTCTCTCCCAATGTAAAGTTTCTTTGAATGCCCAAAAACAGAGCCTTGTAAGCTATTGTTCGTGCTTGAACGTCTACCATCTAAAGTCCAACAGGAGCCAAATACTCAAGCATCGCCAACAAACAAACCCATGTCCTTCTACAGCACAATCACAGTCGTCTATCCTCTAATAGTCGCTCGTTTCCCACGCACTAGAGTACTCGCAGGCGCCGAGTTGTTCTGCATATTTTGTATCTCGCATTGTCTCATTATCTCCTCCCCCAAACAGCACCCCGTCAGATCTCCAATCTCCCCTCGTACCCCCCCCCCCCCCCCCCCCCCCCCCCCCCCCCCCCCCCTCCCCCCCCCCCTCCTCTTCTCCTCCTCCTCCTCCTCCTCCTCTCCTCCTGGATTCAGACCAAGGATCCTTGTGATTGAGAAACAGCCAGTATATGAGGAGATGTTTTCTA
>OMNZ01089239.1:32465-42857 GCA_900303255.1 Lesueurigobius sanzi
TACTTTTTTTTTTTTTTTTTTTTGTTTCCCCCCCCCCCCCCCCCCCCCCCCAACACTAACCTTTTTTCTTCCAGGTTTTGTGAAGATGTGACATTGCTATATAGCCGAATAAATATGCATAAACGTAATTAAAGCTACAAAAAACTCTTCATAAAGCTGTTATAAATAACCATAAACTATTCTAAACTTCTTCATAAACCAGTGTATAAATGTCTGATGTGTGCTGCTGTCTGTCAAACTCTCAAACTTTAAAGGCAACAGCGACATTGAGCGCTATCAAATGGCAAATAAGAAAATCCCGTTCAAATATACCCGGCCAGTAGAAGATTGGCTTCAGGAGAAAGGTAAATCTCTGTCGAAATTTGTTTTATTTTTTTTAATTTTTTTTTTGTTTTCTCTGTCATTCCATCGGCTTGTTCCCCCTTTTTCAACCTTTTTGGAGAATGAATCCCTTTAAGACCTCCAAACGAAACCCAGTGAAGCACCGAACCAGCGCTTTTGATTCTCGTCTCTCCTGTCTCCTGTTCTTATATATATTTCAGTTCCCATGCCCTTTTGTCATCGTCACTGTTTTCAATTTTTTGGTTCCGTCATGGTGTCCAGTTAAAGGGACTGGGTAACAGATGCACCATTGTCTAATCCGGCGATAAAATTTGAATGGTTTTCGGGGTCCAAGCTGCGTCCAAGTCTTGACACACGAGAGAAACCGCATCAGCATCAACATTAGCGTCTCCAGACATTCTTTTTGTTTTTTTTTACAGATTTTTGGGCCAATTTGCTTTCTTCACATATAAAATTTCACCTCTGACGAAATGAATCGCCGAAGTTTATGGGCCATTTTCTCAAAAAGGAAATTTTTCTCCCATTTTTTGTAACCAAATCTCCACTCTAGTAGCTCCTACAGACTCTTGCAGACTCTTTTTCACTCTTGCAGGGCCGGCCCAGCCTAATAAGCAGACTATGCAGCTGCTTTGGGCCCCCGAGACCACAAAGGGGCCCCCGACAGTGCATACATTTGTACTCGTGTGCCTCATTCATTTCCCTCAAATGTCCAATGTCTCATCAAAAAAAAACTAATTTCAAGTAATTTTCCAGTGTGAAGATTACTTTTACACTTGAATTAAGAAATAACTTCAACAGCAATCTTATTTCTCGTAGATTAAGATTGTTTTATCTAATTATCTTTTTCTCTCAATTTATCTCATCCCATTGGAAGATTTATGGAAATGAGTTGCTCAAATTAAGGGCAAATCTACAAATTCTAAGAAACTTTTACACATTTCTAGATGTCTTTTTGCAGCGTAGTCCACTTTCTTTTACGAATATTGTTAGAATAAAGGATGGGAGAGTCTTTCATGGGAATATATACTGTATCAACCGAAATGAAATTGAAGTTGCTAGGGCCCCATGACATAATTCTGCTTAGGGCCTCGTGAATGCTTGGACCGGCCCTGCACTCTTGTACAATATGTTAACGTTTTTTTCAGAGGGATTTTTCATTTTTCCATTATTTAGATGCCGTTGCTAAAAAAATATAGTCAATTTTGGGCCATTTCTACTCAATGAAAACATAAAATGAAAGGAACATTTCAATAGGTCTGTGATATACAGTAAAAGTGTCAAAATCTATGTATTTCTTTTTCACTATCCATCTGTACTGTCTCGTCTTAATTTTAAATATGAATAGCTGCTTATTAGACTTAGACAAACCCATAATTACAGTATTTTCAATGTGAGATGCTAATTTGACAGCACAAAAACAGTGAATGTATAACTCTGTATGTTTGTTAGCATAAATAGCTTTCACAGTTTGACCGACGCAAACATTCCTTTAGCGCTGCGTGAAGTGGGTAAACAAGGCATTATTATAAACTGTACTTGCCTTGTTCATCTCAAGAGAACACTGGGAAGTAAACAGTGTAAAATTTTACTAGCATTATAGACTGCTGCTGTTGTGGCTTTATTAGTTTAATTTAGATAACACCGGCAAATTAGTAGTGCCACAAAAAGCGGCTATCTTTATATACTCACCTCAAAGACTAACACATGTAGTGCACTGCAGAGAGGCCCTTTCTTAAAATGAGAAAGTTCATCTTGTTTCTTAAATTAGAGGAAATGTTCTGTCATTTTATGTTTTCATATAAAAGTTGCCTACGTTTTTGGCAGTACAATCTAAATAGTGGATAGAGCCAGGTTTAAATGTATGGTTTTGTTTTGTTTATATATCAGTTACATTTGTTCAGAGGGGATATGGGATATTTTATTTTGTCTTTGAATAAGGTAGTTATTAGTGAATACATCTGTAGAAATTAAAATTTCAACTTGTTTTTGGTATTCAAAACTCAATAAAATAAGGCTAGTAATTAAATATGGAAAAATCCCTCTGAATGAACCTTCAGAATATTGTTTAATACAAGACTGGAAAGTTTGGAGTCTGCAAGAGCTACTGAAGTGGAGATGTTGTCACACACAATGTGAAAAAGGAAAATGGTTAAATTGAAGTTATGATTTCCCATAATGTTCAATGGAGAAACATTGATTCAGTGCAATAATTACATTCCTTATTAGATGTAGAGTTGTTTCCAGGTGAAAGTATAAGAGAGCAAACTGCCCTGAAAAAAACCTAAACTTTTAAGACGAATATTCTCAATTGACGTTTGAGTGAAGCCATCGCTAGCTCCACAAATGCCACCTTCATTTCTGGTTCCAGTATTAGCATAGCGTAGCATTAGCATGGCCCATTTAACCTCGCAGTTGTGGATGTAACTCGGTACATACAATATAAACATCATGTGTCGAGTTACATCCACAAACGAGGGTAAGTGGGCTAATGCTAATGCAATGCTATGCTAGCGCTAGCTTAACTCAATTTTAAAAGTCATTTTAATTCAATTTCACTTGGTTAGGAAATACATTTTTGCATTGTGGTAATGTTGCAGGGTGAATTTAAGCGGCAGTTTCAACGTTTCTAGCATTTCCAAGTAAATAATATTTCTCCCTAATTTGAGACTTGTTGCCAAGTAAAATAATCAGCCAATGGAATAAGATGTTTCCCCTTATTTTAACTAAAAGGGGATTCATTATCTAATTTTTAACTGCAATAATATATTCGATTTAGCTTTAGAGACAATAAGATGTTTTTTTTATGCAAAAGAACGTTATCCATTGGCAGAAAACTTTAGCAGATCATGGATCATTGTGTTAAAAAGTGTAAATCTGTGAAAATGCAACAGGTGCTCAGTTGGGAAGAGGTTCTTCTTCGCTCGCACTGAAAAAGATGATTCTTTTGGGTTTTAAATAAGCCAAGCAGACTTTGATGTAAGTGTCCCCAAAGACGACTAAACCCAAGGCACACCGTTTTTGTAAGGGAAAAAAAATCGAAGACAGTGCACCCTGAGAAAAGCCACGCAGGTGCGTATTTTAGTCAAATAGCCGCGCTGTAATAAGGTTCTTAAAGATTTCTTCAACAAAAACAGTGTGCCTGGGGTTTTGTTGACTTTGGGAATAGTTACATCGAAGTCTGCTTCACTTATTTAGACTCAAAAGACTCAACTTTTTCAGTGTAAATTGTGGGGTTTTCTTTTTCACAAATTGCTGCAAAACAAAAACAAAACACTACCAGAACATTACCTTTAAAGGTGCATTATGTAAGTTTTTATGTGAAAAATAGTGCGTATTTGATCTGTGGCTGTAGATGTGCAGCAAGGCAATTTTACTTTCCATCGCAGCGCCCTCTATGACACTCCAGGACCAAATGTTTTCAAAAGCGTTTTTGGTCCGTTTCTGGTGTGAAACCATGAATACAATTGATCCTGGAGCATCGTAAAGGTCGCTGTGATGGAAAGCAAAGGTGCCATGCTGCACCCATACAGCCACTGCGTCACTAAAAAGTCAAATATACACTGCTTTTTGTCGCAATCGAAACTGGAAGATTGCAGAAAGTGAGCAATCAGAACTGTCAGGTATGTAGAAAAACCTAAACTGGTCTGATCGAAAAGAAAGTACTTAAACAGTTCACCACTAGAAGACCAAATGAACTTTTTTGGTCTTGTATGCACTGTTTTTGTTTATAAATTGTATTCAAATTCAAATAAATGACGACTTGGACCTGAAAACCAAATGACGGCGTCTCTATTTAACAAGATTAAAGTAGCTTGATTAAAGCCGTATCAGTCCTTATCTGTGTTGCAACAGTGCTGCGCTTGTTGTGAGGAGAGAATTAACTCCCGCCGCGACTCGCCACTGTTTGGGCACAAACTAATCAGCATCTCCCTCTGAAAAGTTTCCAAACAGCAGGTGCGTCTCTAGCAGTCGTTAAACTGACTGTACCTGAACGCATCACACATGTTCGCGCCTTGTGCCGCTCTTAATGATGGAGAGATAATTGGGTGATTTTTTTCCCGACAGCTACGGCGTTACCGCGGAAGTGTAGCTCAATCAACGTGATCATTCTTTGCAAGTCCACACCTCGCTCAATTTGCGCTCCTGCAGCTTTAATCTAATCATGTTCACCGTCTATAATACCTCCATAAACTGCACATAAAGTCCAATGCGCTGAAAGACCTTAACCTGATTATAAAGTCCCTTTAACAACTACTTAAACCCGAAGGTGTCCGGTTGCATGCATGAGTCCACAAGCTTCATTTCTCGCTTCTCTGTGGTACACGCCTGTCATTCCCAGTGTCTCATTACCAACGCAAGCTTGCAATGTATCGTGTGTGCAAATTATACAAGCCAGATTTCAATTACGATCCCATATTGTCAAAGTTTGGCGTGCTCCGTAATGAATGAATGCATGAGTGGTGTGTTTTGAAGACGATATTTAGACGTATCCGCTAATGACATCCCGCATGACGCACAGTGAGGCTTTATCATAATATGCCAAGGCCCGTATACATATTTATTAATCACTGTAGCGCACGGGGTCCACTGTTTTGTCCAGAGAATATTAAGTGTTCCGGCTCATTTTTCAACCGTTTCCCCCGCACCTGCATGTGCATTGTCCCTCGCCATCGAGCTGCTATTTATGCACAGTGTTCTCCAGCGTTAACAAGTTCCATAATGCATTCTGTGCTATCACTTCTTGTAGCGGCTGCTGTTTCATTTATAATACAGTGGGGAGAGGAGCAGATAAAAACCTTAGCATTTCCCTCTTCTTTTTTTTTTTTCTTTCCGTTCTCTCACTGTTTGCCATGCATATCCATATATAACAACCCAGTAAAGCAATTTATAAAGTGTTGATAAATGGAGTAGAAAATGCTATTAATATTTCAGTGTGCATAACCGGTTAGCATTCTGAAAGCGTTTGTAGCAACATTTGGTCACTGGTCCGTTTAAGCTAGGTTTTCTGTGGCAGAACTTGTATGCTTTGACGATGGGCTGGAGAGCTCATGTACACCTTTAATTCAAATATTGTAGTTTAGCTGAAAAAGAGAAGGAGTCCGAGGCACTACTGACTTAGCCTGGCCTTAGCCATCCGCAAACTCCGGTCAATTACATGTTACGTCTGGGTCTGAGCTCAGTGGCTGCGATACATCTCTTCGGACCATTCAGGGAGGCGGGTGTTGTAGGTGACGTCAGGCATATGCAGGCAATGATAATACGGATGGCTAAGGCCAGGCTAGCGATTGGGTGAAATCAGATCCAATCGTTTTGAACTTTAAAAGGAGTTGACCCCTCCCACCTGATAACGGAGGGAAGATCCAGACCCTCTGCACGAAATGAGTACGAGGGTATGGTAAGACCAGGCTACTACTGACTTAAAAATCCTTTATTTTAACGGGACATCTCGCCAACGCGTTTCGACCTGTCCTAACAAACAGCTTTTTGCCCTGACGAAGACCTTGGACAGGTCGGAACGCGTTGGCGAGATGTCCCGTTAAAATCAAGGATTTTTAAGTCAGTAGTGCCTCAGACCCCTTCTGTTCTTTTGCAATTTAAGAGTTTCTTCTCTCGCTTGGCTCCTTGAAGAGCACCTGACTTCGTGATAAACTCCAACCCTAGCAGCACTCGCCAGCCTCTCTCACATTGTAGTTTAGCTGTTGGCGAAGAACCAAGTTGTCCGAGGAAAGGCGGGAAACAGGTTTCCACGTTAAAAACTGGGACACAATTTGAAATGACTTTTATTTTCCCCAAATTGAATGCTACAGCGGCTAGTTTGTAAAATTTAAATGTCAATTAAATGAACCAATCAACATTGATGGTGGACTTTTCAGCTTTTCAATGTGTTCAGTTGCTGTGAAAACTTTATTTTTGACGCACACACGCGGCCAAAAATCATTAGGTTTCAAGTGCTTAGGGCATGGCACTGGTGAAAAACGAGGAAATCTTGCACAGAGGTGATGTAAAACTGCGACAAATCAACGGTTTTGGAGAAATCTACGGGGGCAAGGGACAGAGGGCCCAAAACTGGCACTGTCCCGGGTAAACTGGGACATCTAGTCACCCTCAAAGGAGACAGTCTGTATGGCTTAAGTAGGAGAGGTTTATTACCAACATTACAGGCCTGGAGACATTTGAACAGTCAACAAGGCATTCTGAGCATCGATCATTCAGAGTGTGGCGACACTTCCACATGAAGAGAACGAAATCACCTCGAGGCATGAGACTGGGAACATCCGCAGTCAATGCTTATGGTGCAGCCAGAGCACATTGATTACAGTCTAGATGTTCTGGTTTGACCGTTCAATGTGACCGAGTATAATAAAGTTTTGACTAAATTGCAGGTGCCATGGAAGGCCAATAAATATTTGAAAAGGCCATCTCAACAGTTCCCTATAAATAGCCTGCAGGTAAAGAAATGGCAACAAAATATATTACACATATTACACATAAAGAGAAGAGGGCAAGTAAAGACCCCATAGAACAAGAAGAAACGATTACTTTCTAACTACATTTAAACTGATATTCACTCGGTTTTGTACACAACAATGCGCATGTCCCTTCAGGGCCACTATACTTTGTCAAAGATTTAATAGAAAAACGCTTCACGGAGTTGGAAATTTGCCACCAATTGTCACCAAAGTGCGTTGAGCCAGCAAAAATCAAGCGCAACAAAATTATTAGTTACTCTGTTTGACAGCCTTGGCATGAGCTTTTGCAGAGATATTTGCGGCTCATGAAAGTGATAATGAGAACAGTGGGGGCGAAGGCTTCATCAAATGTTGGCATGGAAATAGGGCCGTACAAGAGCTGCGTGCTACAAAACTAAGAGTTGCAACGATGTTCGTAATTAAAAATGAAATGAGCTAACCCACAATTTATTAATGGCCTGTAAAGTGCTGTACTTTAAGAGCGATTTTAAAAACATTATTAATCCCACAGTGCAGTCACTTTGTTATAAAGGCAGCTCTTTATACTAACAAATTGCTGGCGGCAACAAGAAAATATAGCATCTGTGCAGCCATAAACTAAATGCACAATCTTGTTTATAACTGAGTCAAAGCAAAAAATAACAGAAATATATATTAAAAGCTTGTAATAGGCAAAATGGAGGCTCTCGTGCCGAAAAAGTGGATTCTAAGCTGCCGCAGAAGAATTGCAAAGAAGATGAACATTGTAAAAATAATTAGCAAAATAAAAATACAGGGGGGGGGGGGCTAGTGAGGGGGAAGGAAGTTTGTTATGGGAATCACAATTTTTAGGCTTTTTCTGGCAGACTAGTATCAGGATATTTACCCCACACAAGGACTGAAACAAGAAAAACTATGACATATTGGTAAATGTGATCAGGAAATTGTAAACGGAAGGGATGCTAACTATTTATTTTTTATATATAATGGCATTGTATTTTTTTCATGTATTGCCATAATGGGACCCCAGGAATGTTTGGGGTTTCCAATAATAAATACAAAATAAACACAAATTAAGTCAAGTCATAATCAGGTCCTAATGAATGTTTCAACATTCTTAAATTAGAAAATGAAGCAGATTGTCCAGCAGACATTAAAAAAATGGCACACAAAGTCTGCTGCTAGCATGTAGCATGAAGCTTAGCATGATGGTTAGCGTTCTCTATTATTTATGTATAAATTTGGGTTGTTGAACCATTTTGCTCCCCTCCATGTCTCTGTATCTTTATTTGGGAGAAAATATATCTATAATTAGCATTTATTTAAGTAGTTATGGAGCAGTCGATGAAAGAGTAGATATTTAGATATTATACTCCCACAGATGCATTCTTTATCTATACAAGAAAGTTAACAATACGCAAATGCAAATTATGTTCTGCCACTACATTATTACATAGATCAGTGACTAAATGTTGCAATACAATGGGTTCGGAATGATAACTACAGGTATGCTTAAGTTATAATTAGAATAGAGAGGTTTGTAAGATAATATCACGTTGTCTCATGTTAAAAAATACCTATCCGTCCTTCCACATTAGGCCGACAGCTGACAATCTTCAACACCCAGGCCACCATCTCCATCGGCGGCAATGACAGGAAGCGGCCCTACCAGGGCCAGCTCTCCGGCCTCTACTACAACGGGCTCAAGGTGCTCAACATGGCCGCCGAGGGGAACGCCAACATCAAGGTGAACGGGAGCGTGCGGCTGGTGGGAGACGTGCCCACGGGCCGAGGGGGGGCGCGCACCACCACCTCCATGCCCCCGGAAATGTCCACCACCTTCATAGAGACCACCACCACGCTGTCCACGACCACCACGAGAAAACAGCGATCCCCGCCGACGATTCAGGTGAGGCAAAGAAAAAAAAAAACGCTTTTGGGAAATGTTTTTGTATATGTGCGCATGTGTCGTTGGCTTTCTGCTCGTGCCTGTTTTGGTCTCATATTAACTGTTAGATATAAAATGGGTTAAAAGTGTAAAAAGTCTAATGGGTGAAAGGGGGGTCAAGTGTTTGGATTGGTCGAAATGTATTCAAAATAGCCATCTCCACTTTGGTCAATCTTAGTAATCGTCATGAGACTTTATAATCATCAATTCTTCAGCGGTAACAGCTCTTAGTATTGGAGTTTGGGTGAAGGATTTTTGTGTTAAATGATACTGGAGTGGAAAGTTGTTTTGTTTTTTGTTGGAGAATATATAAACGTCTCTACCATTTTTTTTTATAC
Organism: Lesueurigobius sanzi; assembly: GCA_900303255.1. Lineage (NCBI taxonomy): Eukaryota > Metazoa > Chordata > Actinopteri > Gobiiformes > Gobiidae > Lesueurigobius > Lesueurigobius sanzi. Next base: position 41,543 of record OMNZ01089239.1, read on the forward strand.
GAGAAGTGAAATGAAAGTATATTGATTGGTTTGTAAAAGACTGTCTGTGTAATTATACAACATTTATATCAATTGTGAGCTTGCTGGCTATAGTTTTGTTGGCATTCCATTGACTGTGGCCCTGCAAAGTGACAATAAAGTTGAACCAATCCCTGTGAAGAGCTGGGGTGTTCGGAATGTGTTGGGAATGTTGGGAAGGAGTTTTGACAACTGATCAGATATAGAACCTTCAATACAGTATGTGGTATTCCTACGCAAGTCTAAGTGAGAAGCCCCATCCTTCTTCACTCTCTTTATTGCATGTAGCTTAGTACTGAGGTGGCAGAGTGTCACTCGCGCTGCCTTTTTCCCCGCCTGATCAGTCAAGGTCGAGATTATTTCTCATTCTGTGGCGGACTCAAGCACAGCTGTTCACCTCCATCTACAAAACCAACATGCGCACAGTGAAAATACCTCCTCTGCAAAAAGTGATGTTGAAATTTTCTTGAGATAAGATGAACTGCCCTTGATTTGAGTAGGTAAGTAAAATGATCTACCATTGGAGCAAGTATTTGTGCAGTTCACTAGCAAGGACCACCACCTCAGATATCAAATGCAAGACTTTATTGAAACACGTAAAAGGTGACACGAATGAAATGCAGTTTTGGGGGTTTCGATGAGGGTTAGGGGGCACTGAGACGAAGAATAAGAGGACAAGAGAGAGAGCGGGGAGGTGGGGTCCTGCACCCGAACTTAAGATAACAATATCTTTCATATATATTAAGAAAAAACATTTGCACTTAAAGGTACACCGTGTAACATTTCATCCAACCATTAGAATAAAATACAACCATCTATTTTATTCCAGATTTTTCCTTTTTTATAGTATAGAAAAATACCTAAGAAATGAACAAACATGTGTCTATGCTCATATCACCTGACTACATGAAACACAAACTTGTAATAAAGACACATAATAAACTATGGGGGAAAAAAGGATATAAAAAATTATAGAACTATAAGGCATGCATAGAAATTGATAGAAAAATCTAATAAAATAGTAATTTAACACAACACGAGACAGCAGCGTAAATGGTGACTTACAGATTAGCAGCAAATGTGAGTGTGGACATACCACATAGTGCAAATAGAGCAGTGCTGGAACAGGTTATTCAGTTTACATTAGTCTGATACAGAGTTATTAAGTGTTCATGGCTCTGATACAAAGGTATTGAATGTTATTGAGTGTTCATGAGCCTAATAGCGGAGGGAAAGAAGCTGTTTTTGTGGCTAGGAGGGTGGGAAGGGTCAGCTGTGATCCGACCTGCACGCCCCC
>OMNZ01089239.1:42877-84176 GCA_900303255.1 Lesueurigobius sanzi
TTGATGACAAGTGAAAACAAGTTAAAAAAAAAAACAATAATGTCACCTGTCAAAGGATCAGAATCAGAATAGAATGTATTGCCATTGTCAATGAAGGTTTCACAGACGAGGAAGTTTCTTCGGTGAAACATAAACTTAATAATGATAAATAATAAACTATGGAAAAAAGGATATAAAAAATTATAGAACATAGGCATGCATAAAAATAGAATAAGATAGAAAAATCTAATAAAATAGTAATTTAACACAATACGAGACAGCAGCATAAATGGTAAATGGTGATTTACAGCAGCAAATGTGAGTGTGGACATACCACATAGTGCAAATAGAGCAGTGCTGGAACAGGTTATTCAGTTTACATTAGTCTGATACAGAGTTATTAAGTGTTCATGGCTCTGATACAAAGGTATTGAATGTTATTGAGTGTTCATGAGCCTAATAGCGGAGGAAAATAAGCTATTTTTGTGGCTAGTAGCGTGACGTTGTTGCTATCTGCATGCTATGAGCGACTCAGAACTGATCAAATATTGGATTAATGGCTTTAAAAATGTGGAGGACAGTTGGGGCTTTGAACAAATACGTAATTGTTCCAGGAAGAAGAAACCGAAGCGCCGCTTAAGTCAACATGAACGGACCACTGAACCAGGATTTATGCAAAACTGCGTGAATGAAGTGAAATACTGCTCCAGGTCTGGTTTTGAAGCGGGAACAAAAGTATAACATTGGTAAAAGCTCAAAAAAGTCGAGTTGGCATGATATGTCTCCAGGTTAGGTCCTCATCCAAAAAATGTTTTGTATTGCTAACAGTATAATCCATCTTACACAGTGTACCTCTAAAATTAGAAACTAAATCTAAATGATCTTGAAATTAGACACTTTTTTTCTTATCTTTAGTATAAAACCGCTTATTCCATTGGCAGATTAAGAGACTATCTTTATTCTATTTTATTTTATTGTTACTATTATTACTATTACCTGTTGTTTTTGCTTCTTTGATGACACTTTTCCTGACTTTGTGCACCCCCCTGTGTGATACTGTCCTAAGAGCTGTTGTGACAAGTACATTTCTCCATTGTGAGATCAATAAAAACTATCTTATCTTATCTTATTCAACTTTCAATTTCACGTGATTCTTTTCGCGGCGTTTCTCTCCACTGTCATTCCAACGGCGTGACATGGTAACTTCTGTGTTTTTCCCCTCCTATCGTCCAGGCTAATGAATGCCACCCCGCTTCTGGGAAAGTAATCACAACGTGCCGTCCGCTGACACCCAGAGGACAAATTGAACCATTTGTTGTTCATATTAAAGCCATACGTCTCCTCCTCGGCCCCACTCGGTCAAGACGGTGACACTACTGTTATCGCGCTCTTCACCTGAACTGTAGATTGCGTGTGGCATTGATGGCCTTGTGTCAGTTCCAGCGCAGCGTAAAGCTGAATTGGATTGGATTTGGAGGTTTTTTTCCTTCCATGTCTTTAAGGCGAGACACTGCAGGTGAATAGGGAAAAAAAGTCAATTGAGTGATGTGAAACTTTCGCTGTAGATGAGGAAATAATGATGGGAAGTTTTCCATAATTTCATGTTTTCATTTTAAAATAATGTGGAAAATTGGATAATGGATTTAAATTTATGGTTTTGTTTTGTTGATGCATTAGTTGTAAAGTTTTGTTCAGAGCGGATTTTGGATATCTGTTTAGTTTTTTAATAAACGTAGTTATTAGTGAATACATGTGTAAAAAATAAATCTAATTTCGTCTTTAAAAAAATATATATATTGTAAATTAGAAGACTGGAAAGTTTGATGGTTGTAGGCTGCTCCACATTTGGACAGACTGAACATTTTTAGTGTTTGGTTCTTGTCATGTTGTCATTGTCACTGCTTGTTGTTATATATTGTTTTGTGTTTTTTATGTATCACCTGCCTAAGGACTTCTGATGGAAACTAGCATTTTTGGTAGAATCTGCCATATTTACACTGCTAATGCTGCAGATGTTCATTAATATGCACTGTCCCTATCAAATAAATAAAGGTGCTACTAAAGTGGAAATGTTGTTGCAAGAATATGAGAAAAATGCATTTTGAGGGGAAAAATGGCCTTTGAATTTACAATTGTGTGTGTAAATCTATGGAAGAACGTTGAATCAGTGCATAATGTTTTCATCTCAGTGTAGGATGTGGAGACGAGTAAACACCGTGCTGAACTCCATTCATACTGAAGTCATTGTTGTAGAGTCGGGAACTTAACTAAACCCATTTCACTATGACATGGAGTGAAAACTGCCAAAAAAATACAAAAATTAACTAATATGAATTTCCTATAGGCCTTTTACCATGACAATGCATTGTTTCTATGCAGCTTCCATTAGCATTATTGTAAGTAACATTAGCCATTTTAAATCATTTTAAACACAAATTATTTAACATTCACAAGAAATGTTGCCTGATATCTAAAGTTTGACATCTAAATTATGCAATACATTTACTTACAACATTGATAATGTCAGTCCTGATGCCACCGATTGCTCGCTGCTTTTCATGTAGCTTCCCTGTCTCTGCTTAGGCTACCAAAAGTAAATCTCAATGGTTTCAATTACAACCAAAAAACACAACACAATTCAAATTGGTAATGATAATTCCTGAAGCAACAGTACAACAATTAAAAACCTTATTCTGAAGATTTGGCTAGGTTACGCCTACTGGGTTACGACTCCTGCTAAATTAGACCTCCTGCTTAGTTACGCCCCCCCACTAACCTTAAGGTTAGGGTTAGGGGTGGGGTTAGGAGGCCTAACTCGGCAGGGAAGGAGGCAGCAGGGAGGCCTAACCCCTGTAACCGCAGCCAGACCAGACTCGATTAAACTGGCCCAAAATCGGAAAATTAAAAAAATGACTTGCCTGTAGTGTCTTCCCTTAAGTTTCCTTATACACACTCCGTAGTAACAACAACACTAATTAACTTTCACTATATAGCATCAAGTCGTGATTGTGATTATAGTATATCCACATTATTTTAGATAGGTATTAGTATGGAGTCAGGTTGAAGTTTCTTTTAAAAATAGCATCTTACCCACTGAGTGACATCGATCCCTGCCCTCCATCTTACATTTTGACGTTATCACACTCTGCGACATGAACAGAACCGATTCAAAGGCGCTAAACACCCAGTGATTTGGGCGAAAATCCACCCCAAGCTGCCACAAGTCCAATCTCAAAGTCTTTTCTAAACCTTCTCGTCTTCAGCAATCTTAGATACATTACCCAGACGTCCCCTTCATTCTGAGAGAAGGTCATGTCAGATCGCACTGGTAAAGAGGCATTTTTGAGTTATACGCTATTAATATCAAGGGTAGTCAATACTTTGTGAGAGCTTTTCGTGCTGCGTTTTTCTTTTCAAGGTGAAACGCTAAAGTGATATGTCTTTTGTCAATAGCAGGATGTAGGAGACATAAGCTCGCATTGAACCCTGCAATAAGTCTTTCACGGTAAATTCTTTCACAACTTTGAAAATGGATGGATACAGGCGAAAGGTGCGATGCCAAGTTACAGACCATGCACAGTTCTTAGGCCTGGGATCTTTGCCGACACATTTCAGAGTTCAAATAAGTTCGGAAGGAACTACTTTCTCCCTAAAGACTTATATATTGTCTATCGGTGCCTCTGGCGTCGAATTGCTTCAATTCTTCAACCCTGGATGGAGGACAGCAGCTTCGGGCTCAGAATTTTGATGGAGCCCAACTTACCTCATCCAACCCCAGAAGGAGATGGAGCTGTAGTAACTAAGTGTCATTTTGAGTTGTGTGGATCCTGCTTGTGTAAGGTGCATTACAAAACATATTACCCAAGAGTCTTTTTCGCCTCGTCTGTGGTATTCAGGGGTCGCCACAGGAAATCAGTAGCTTGCAGTGGTGGTCAAGGAGTGAATTTACATAAATACTCTACATAAGTATCATTTTTAAGGATCTATACTTTACTTGAGTAGTGTTTTGTTGACAACTACATTTGACAAACAAATTAAAAAAAAAAAAATACTCTCGTTACTTACTGAGTGCAGACAGGTTGGTCGCGTTGTGTTTTTTTCTCTGATTTAATATCATTATCATGTCCATTCCAGAACAAAAGGTGGCACTTTGAAGGTGTATAATCCAATTCCACTAACCACACAATGGTTTGTCCCTCGAGTGTTTCTGTGGTGTAAGTTTAGACGCAACTTCAGCCGCCGCACGCCGCTAGCTGCTACTTTGATTGCGCGTGACCTACTGTTATCCCTATCTTCAGTTTGTACAAAGTTACAGTAGGGTTAACCTGATTTTGATTACAGTTATCCACTTTACTAGGGTCTATGGATGGGGGAGAACCTAGGCTTGTTTGTTTGTTTAGATATTACATTGTTTGTCCTATGAGGCGACTCTGTGATATTGAGCGATGGAAAATAAATTGATTGATCGATCTCCACACTACAAAGACTAAAAATCAAGTGGGTTTAAAATACTTTCAGAATATTGACTAGTTTCGACTAGATGCTACTGTCATCGAGAGTACAGTATTTGGCGTATTTAATGATATTTCTGAGATAATCTTTGCTTGAAATAAGAAAAAAATTAAACTTCCAATAGAACAAGACCAATGTTCTTACCCCATTGCCAAATAAATGTACTTACTTTATATAATAATAAACAAGTGTGACACATCCCAGAAAAAGCCAAATAGCCTTGTTCAAATGAGGGACTAATCTTAACTACTAATTTAAAAAAAATCTTATTTGGATTAATATTCTGAATTTGGGTCATTTAAACTGGTCTAGATATTTATTTTGTACAGATCCAGAGCTGAAGGTTCATGGTTAGGACTACACACAATATTATTACCTGTAGGCTCTGTTTTTGGCTAACTTCAGGGTAAAGAACACTTCCTGACTATATTTAAATGTAAATTAAACGCAAAATAACACTTGAAAACAGAAGAAAATCTCAAGCAAAGTGTGTTTCATGAGAAATAATTCAGATTGTGGTGCTACCATTTCTTAGCATCAAATTAGCATTCGCCTTTAGCTTCAGGGCTAAAACATGTACAGCACATTTACAAACACACAGGTCTCCTCTGTTGAAATATTTACATCCTGTCTAAAGTTTATTTAAATGTAAGTGATTTTCCAAGAGCTGCATGATTGTTGCTGAGGATGGAAATTAGCTCTGGCTACAGAGGGGATGATTTGTGACGTCACACGCTCGCGGCTATAGGCTAACAGAGCACCGTGCTGACGGGGCGGGAGCAGAGAGGGCGCGGTTATGGCTAAACTACACGCCCAGGAGGCTGAGATACAGCCAGACACACCTCTTTTACCCTTTTTAGGACTATCCACTGGAGGAGGAGCCAGTTGCGCCATTTTGATTTCACCCATAAGCGTGGTCAATTTCCAAAGTGAGGCTTAATACACGTTGTCCCTGTATTGTTTTAACTCATTGGTTCAGCTACGTACTGTTTAACTCAAACGTTTACATACCCTGACAGAATAAAGATATGCATTTCACAGAATATATATGTATGATAACACAAAAACCTTTATTTCACTCATGGTTAGTGGTTGTGTGAAGCCATTTATTGCCAAAAATTAAAATTTGTTTACGTTTTTCAACTAGAAACTAGCCAAATGTCCCTGATCAAAAGTTTACATACTGTGCATCTTCAAACAAATACATTTTTTCAGAGTCCAATTTTGTCAAGAGTCCTGTATTTCAGCTGAAGTGAGTTTTTCTTTGCTCTTGAACAATGTTCCTGACAGTTGTTGAAGGTCATGTTAAACGTTAGATCAGGGACATTTGAGTAGTTTCTGTTTCATTGTGATTTCAAAAGAGTAAAATCAGTTCTTTGGCAATAATAATAAAAAGTCATATTCTATGAAAAATGGCAGTGTATGTAAACGTAAAAGGGTATGTAAACGTTTGAGCACAACTGTATTCCAACGAGACACGGCTAACTCTTCATCGTCAAACATCCCATGCACAGAGCCTGTTATACATGCTTTAGGTTGAAACAAAGGCACTACAACGACCGTGACTGAAGTTCCCCTTCTTGAGCACGGTTTGGAAGTTTTCTCATATCCCCCCCTTCGCCTCGCACAGAGCGCACACACGGTATGTTCATTTTTCATCCTCACCTGCGTTCCCATGGCGACGTCTGCTTTGATTCACGCCGCTGTGCCGCGGAATTTCATTTGCCAGGCCCTTTAATTTTACAGCTCCCCGGCCGGATGTCAACCACGGGAAAGGAACCTGCCCCGTCTTGGCAGATTTCTCCGCCCCTCCGGGTAGTACAGGGGCGTAGGGGGAGTTGAGCTATCCTTAGTGATGAACTGCCGTGTTCAAAGTGAGCTATAGGCACCTGACACTGGCGCCTGGACTGGCTGTAACACCGAGGCGAGCGTTCGTGAGAGTGCATGTTCGTGTTCGCGCGTGTGTGTGTGTGTGTGTGTGTGTGCACTGAATTCGGAAAGAGGCCTCACATCTATTTTCGGAGACCCAATTCCGGCTGTTTCCTCGCGGAGGTGAGAAGTGTTGAATCCCAGGGCGGCAAAGGATCAACGAAACGGGGTAGACAGGGGCGGGGCAGTGGAGAGAGCCAATCTCACGCTTAATTAATGATTGCTCCGGCGGGGTATATATACGCCAGACGACAGCAGCGCTCCGGCTCGTTTCCCCTTCCTTCTTCCTTCTTCCTTCTTCCTTCTTCCTTCTTTTTTTTTTGTAGGTTGAGTTTTTTTGGACACTTCGCTGGGTCAGGTGGTCCGCTGGGGGCGCGAATAAGAGGTTGTAGGATGGGGCTGTTCACACTCCGCTGCACCGTGTTGTCTCAAAGTGTGAAGCGGAAACAGCTTGTGTGAAGACAGATAAACCCAGGTTGGAGAAGAATATGAGGTGAAATTGTTGGTTTGGGCCATAGATGTTATTTGATCCTCAAGCCTTGTTTTAGGGGGATAGGGGCTGGCTCAATAGTTAGGATTTAGATGGCATCACAACTTTTTTAAACCTGCTGTACCTATTGATTGTGTTCACATTACAGAATCCTATAACAGTTGTATAAATGTCCAAATGTTTTCCCTCATCATTATTTCATAGTGATTGGATTCACAAACCTGCCATATTAATCTTATGGCTGAAAGTCCTCTGTACTGGCCAACATTATGGACATGTTTTTGAAATTTGTCATCACTTTTGGGCACCTTTTATGAGAAAATAATTAGACCTTAGTTCATATGCGCTGACAGAGAAGACATTGAACTTAGTGACAGTTTTTGTTTCATGTGGATTGACCCAGGAATTACAGAGAAAGTAGCAATAAACTAAGACTAGAAACCTGCATCCATATCCACCTAAATTTTATAGGCTCTTTAGATTGTTGTGATGTCACGTGAACACAACCTTCCCTCTCATCTACTCTAACAGTGACAGAAAGACACTTATTAATATTTAAACTGCTGGCTGTGTACGAAACATGATATGTGCATAGAGAATCAACTGAGAGTTTCCCATTATGTCAACATCCAAAACTCCAGCGCACCTTTTTGGGTATCTTCTCCTCCTTTCCACTAGATTTAACCATTTTGTCTGAAGTGAAACAGCTTTCCCATGTGCGCAGATAGATAAACCACGGGTGAGATGGATTTAGCCCTTTTAAATACGTCCGGTAAACACTATAAAGTGAAATCATGTGCTTTGAACTGAAAGCGCGGGGCCAAGAGAACATTTTAGTAGTAGTTTTATTAACCTTAGACCAGTCCTACCTTAAAGCTAACATAAAGGGTGATAAATATGTACAAGGCTTGTAGATGTTGGCGGGGTTGAGGCCAAATCTGGCTTTGTGTGTTTGCCATGTAGCTGGCAGGCAGAATCATACCTGGAGGACTGTATAGTAGGTTGTTATAGTATTCTATCTCAGTCGGAGCAGGTGCCAATACAACTCTATCGAAGAGAAGCCGTTTTTTGAAAGAAATTAGAAAAAAGAAAATGTCCAAATGTATTCCCTATTTCTACTGGTCAACGTCATTTTTGGACACCTTTATGAGAAAATAATTAGACCTTAGTTCATATGTGCTGACAGAGAAGGCATTCAACTTTGTGACAGTTTTTGTTTCATGTGGACTACAGAGAAATTAGCAATAAACTATATGTGTTCCAGTTTATCTCCGAGGTCCGAGCTGGAAAGACATTTCCTCCGCATTACTGTCAGGTCAGAAAGTTTAATAACAGACACTGACACACATAAATTATTTAAGCTGCAAAGGCTGTAAAAGTTATTGTACAAACCCAAGCAGTGTGGTTGTATATGATTTCATAAATCATGTTACACACCATTTGCAGAGCACAGTGAGCTCTCGTTGTCATTAGCCCGTGATGTGCATTAGCAACATTAGCATCACACATCAATCAAGGATTCGTGGCACTTTACAGGGAGCCCAGTCTTTGGGATCCATTTGTTTCAGCCGTTCGAAAGACAGTTATATGAATTTTTTTATGACTCCAGACAGAAAAGTCATATTATCTAAGCCCTGATCGCTGTTAGGCTTTACCTTTTTATTACAATGAACCAAAGTTATGACAGGACTGGATATACGTGTCTGTAACAAGTTAATAACTGCTTAGTGTTTAATACCTGCTGAGGCTCAACTGGAGCTGGAGGACAGAGGACAACTAAAGGGACAAATAATGTAGTCGGGTGTTTTTATTCATTTCTAACACTGTGTGAGTTTCCGATTCAGAATTACAAGGTTGGTGCACGTTCCAGTTGAAATTTCCTGGTCGGAACTCGGAAATACCGACGTTGAGGTCAACTGGAAAAGAGCATTTGACTAGTAATCTGTATTTTGACACTTAGCGTAGTTACCACCATGGAATCTCCAGCTGCCCTCAACCTTAGTTTTAAACTTTATAGACAAAGGCTCTGTATTTCTGTATCTGTACTAGAACTGAACTCCTTATCCCAAAAGCTTCATCAGCAGACTGAGGATGGAGCCAACCAGGTGGGCCTAATATCAACTACAGTATATTGGTCCCACCCCTCTCTGTAACATTCAATCCCAACCTACCAACCTAAAATCTACTCTCAACTTGCTCTATCTAATCTAAAAGGCTACTTTTACCTAGAGAAACAACTCGTCTTGTTGGTTGTAGGCATAGAAAAACAAAAAAGATTGTTTGTTTTTATGTCTATGATGGTTAACACCTGTACTATTGAGAACCTACACAAACGTATCGCCTCTTTAGTGTTGCGATGTCACATGAGCGCACCCTATTGTTTGACAAAACAATACACAACATTGCTGCACACATGGTTCTAAATTCTATCCGTCCCTCCATTGAATTCCAGTTGAAGCGAACACTTGGATTTTCCGCTCACGGCTCTGATCTTGGATGCTCATTTCGCGAGCGCCTCTATCATGGGAGATCAACATCATCCGCATACTCAATTAACTCGCGCCGTCGGCCCGAGATGTTTGGGAACAATTAGGGGGAAACCTGTGGGGAGGAAGGCTGCAATCTCCAGCGTACCGTGGGGGGAAGGCGGCGTCGGGAGCGGCACACTGAGTGATTTGCATGGCTGCCGTGTTCCAGAAATTGCTCGCGTCCATCATGCTCAAGCGGCAACGGGCGCAAGAGTCAGGGAAAATGAGAGGTAAATTGTTTGTAGTTTAATTGGGCTTTTTTCTCCTCGTTCCCCTGACAGCGCTACACTGAACTGACACGCGGCGGGATTTGAGAGCAATTTTTTTTTTTCTCAGGTGCCGAGAAGACAGATGGAATTTAGAGAGACAAGTCTGAGCTAACGGCTGAGGTCAAGAGGTGGATAGACTGAAAATGGTGTTGCACAAAAGGCTTTGAATGTATGCATCCTCGCTTGAGCTGTTGCAGGGCCATTTATCCTCATTTGGTTGTCTGTTCAGAGTACATTGGGGATTTTTCTTTACGCCGAGTGTGTGATGATCACTGATTTATTCTTTTTAAGCACAAGTGTCTCCAAGTGGCCGTCAGCTTGATGGCGTTTGATCAGCATTCATTCAGTGTGTGGTTGTGTGTACAAACTTGTGTGAGAGTTAAGCTCAATATTTGGCGTAACTTCTTTGTGGAGTAGCTGGATTGTTTCTTTGTGGAGTACCGTATTTTCCGGAGTATAAGTCGCACCAGCCAAAAGATGCACAATGAAGAACAAAAAACATATACAGTATAAGTCGCACTGGACTATAAGTCGCATTTTTGGGGGGAAATTTATTTTACAAAATCCGAGACCAAGAACAGACATTTCATCTTGAAAAGCAAGTTATAATATTAACAGTAGAATAGAGAACAACAGGCTGAATAGGTGAACGGTATGTTAACATAGCACATTGATTGTTATTCAGCTACAAGAAGCATAAACAACAAACTGAATAGGTGTCTGGTATGTTAACGTAACATATTAATTAATATATAAGTCGCACCTGAGTATAAGTCGCAGGACAGGCCAACCTATGAGAAAAAGTGCGACTTATAATCCGGAAAATATGGTAGCTGGATTGTTTCTTTGTGGAGGAGCTGGATTGTTTCTTTGTGGAGGAGCTGGATTCTTTCTTTGTGGAGGAGCTGGATTCTTTCTTTGTGGAGGAGCTGGATTCTTTCTTTGTGGAGGAGCTGGATTCTTTCTTTGTGGAGGAGCTGGATTCTTTCTTTGTGGAGGAGCTGGATTGTTTCTTTGTGGATTAGCTGGATTCTTTCTTTGTGGAGGAGCTGGATTCTTACTTTGTTGTGGAGCTGGATTCTTTCTTTGTGGAGGAGCTGGATTGTTTATTTGTGGAGTAGCTGGATCCTGGACAGATTTGGTCAGAAAATCCACAGAAAGAGGCTTTTCCTATTTTTGTTTATATTCAAAGCAATTCATTCCTCAAGGGGAGACACAAGTCTTGTCTTATTTATTTATTTTTAGATTTTGGGCCAGTTTTATCTCTTAAGATACACTTCCACCTCGAACCAAGCACTGATTCAAGCTTCCAACCTGACTGTGGGCGTAAAGCACTACATTGAAAAACACTATTGAATATGCATGTATTTTCAAAGTACAGTAATTGTTTACATGAAAACACACAACTCCTACAAACAGCACTCAAAAGGTCAAACTAAGTGTTGGCATTTCTCCTCTCCTTTCTCTTTTTCACCACTTCTCCATCTCTCTCTCTCTGGCCCACTCCGCACACGGCGCCAGGCTGTGCACTCCTCCTGGTGCATTATGGGAGATGAATGCTGGAGGTCCGCCGGTTGCGCCGTTAGACCAATTAGGAGCCGGCAGAGTGATGGCGACCCCGCTGAGGTGCGCGGCTCATTAGCGGCGAACAGGCAGCGGAGGCACGGCGCCTCCACGAGCCTCGCCTCCTTCTCTCTTGCTTCATACACGAGCACCGCCAAATTAAGACACTTACTACGCCTTATGCAAATGAAAGAGGAAGCCGTGTTAGGTCGGGCCGGGGTGCTAGGAAGTAAGATTTTAATATTGCAATGGATACATTAAAGATTTAAAAGATGAAAGATAACTATATTGTCAATTCATCCTCAAAAACGGTCACAGTTAACTTTGTAAATGAAGTTTAGAATCAGAATAGTCTTCAATGTCATTGTTAAAAGGGTTCACAGAGCAGTACACGCGTGCTAACCTTGCCTGCAAGCTGAATTCTCGTGGTATTTGTGATTTCACAAACACACGAGAATCCATCTCGTCCCGAGCCGCTAAAGTGTTTGAGCCAGGACCACCAGTGGGACTGAGCGACGAAAGCAGCAGGTGCCGAGCAAAACAAACATTTGTTTCGAAAATAAGGCAGTGTGGGTTAAGGTGCCTTCAACCCGCAAACTCGTGCTACAAAAAAACACAAAAACCACTCGACGACATTATGATATACAGCTCAGAGCCGCTATCTAACAAACAACTACGAGCGAAACTCCGAACGGATTCGTTTGGAGCGGTCCCAGATTGATATTGTGGAGAACTCCGAGTGCTACACAATGTCTATCTGGCTCTTGCCAGGTTACACGCGTGCCACATGAAACAAAAACCACTTGCTCAAGACTGATTAAAACTGTTTCAAGCCGGAGTAGACCTATGCAAGATGGCCGACTCTACAACTTTGAAGGACTACACATGACTGACGTATAAAAGTATGGGTGAACAAGAGCTGATGGACTTTTTTAACTACTAGCAAACTATGATGTTGAGGACACGTGTATAGGATTGAAAATGAGGAGAGCTTGAGTAGCGAGGAAGTGAACGAGGAAGAGAGAACAGATCTGTGTGAGTGTGAAGTCTTATTGTGGGCAAAGTTTCTGAACCGGGCAGTGAAAGAAGCTGAGAGGAGGCTGCAAAACTTCTTATACTGTATAATATACTATACTTCTTAAAAACTATTAAGACATGCATAGAAATAGCAAATTTAACACACACAAAACAGGAGCGTGAATAGGTGGATTTACATATCTTACAATCTTTTGGCCAGGAAGAAAGTCATTTATTGTCAAGGAACTGAGTTTACTCTTTTGAAATCATAATGGAACAGAAACTCCTCAAATGTCCCTGATCTTACGTTTACATGACCTTCAACAACTGCCAGGAATACTGTTCAGGAGCAAAGAAAAACTCACTTCAGCTGAAATACAGGGCTCTCTGAAAAAAATGTATGTTTGTTTCAAGATGCACAATATGTAAACTTTTGACCAGAGACATTTGGCTAGTTTCTCGAGTTGAAAAGTGTAAACAAACAGGTTTTTTGACAATAAATGGCTTCACACAACCACTAACCATGAGTGAAATAAAGGTTCTTGTGTTATTCATATTCTATGAAATGCATACGCTTACATACTCTGACATTCTGCTAAGGTATGTAAAACTTTGAGCACAACTGTACATTAGCAGCAAGTGTGAGTGTGGGCAGAACCACACAGTCTACTGTAAACACAAGAATTTCAATACTTTTTTGTGTAAATGCCACGGGAGGACACAGCAGCTCTTCCATTTTAGATCTCCCGACAAGACAATCCCATTTTAGCACAGTCATGCATCGACTGCCTGCTCAGTCGGCTCTGTACATACTGTATGCAAAGCTTGCTGCCACTCCATAAATTTTTCATGTCCCTCGCAACAAAAAAAGACAACATGTACATAGGGCTATATCCATTAGACTTCTCGGTGTGTGGCACTGGAGATCTCATGTTCTCAGTTGTGTTGTGGGCAGTTTGTCTCTCAGTATGTGCGCCAGGAGCTAGCTCCAGGGGTGGGGGGAACCACAGGGGTGTTGTAATGGATGCCCCCCTCCCGGTGGCTTATAGATCCTGGGGGAAGGCTTATGAGGGAGCAGACACGCTGTCTTGTCACTGACACGACGGGACACACACACACACACACACACACACACACACACACACACACAAAAGAGCAAAGCAGTGTTTGTGAGAGAGAGACAGCAGCCTGGTACATCGGCTGAAGGGAAAGACTGCTTTGGTTATGGACGAGAGCTGATACCTTTCCAGGCAAGGATGCTATTGCTGGTTGTATGGTTCATAATGTAATTGGAATAGGACAAAAGAGCTTCATAAATATCTATGTGTCATACACTGCAAAAGGTGGTACCTCGACAAGTTTAAATTGGTGGAATTAAGTATGTATTTGACCTTAATTGGAGTAATTCTGATTAGGGATGGGCAGATTGATACCAAACGACTACTTTTTGAGTATTAATACTTGAGGGAAGGTATTGATACCAATTAGCATAATGTAAAATACAAGGCGTGGCAGCAATTATAGACACAAAAGATCGACTTACTTTGTAGGCAAAGATTATTCAGTCTTCATCTGTACTCTGTATTCTTTAGTCTTCATCGACTTACTTCACTGTTCTGAGCCAAAACACAGAACCAACCATATCATGAGGCAGGAGCTGCAAGTTTATGTCCTGTTTGTTGTTAATTTCATTTACTTGATGTAATAATTGTTTTAACATTGACATTGTAAGCTTACATGATCTGAGTATACATATCAATAATATAAAATAACCATTTCAGAATTGTATATTGTTTGAAATGAATTTGTCCATATGTACTGACCAGTATCGGTATCAACTAAAATGACCCCAAAAATATTGGTATTATCCCATGGTATCAATTCAAATAAATGTGGTGTCACTAATTCTGACTCAGCATGTAAAAATGTTAACGATGGACTAGTTATATTTAAATTAGGTTTTTTTTTAAAAAGAGATTTATTATCCAATTCTAATATTTTTCTAGTTCAGGTGCGAAAATATTTGTTCCATTGTCAGTTAATTTTACTCCTTGTACTCCTCAAATATAGGCCAAATATACTAGCAAGAAAATATGATGTATTTTTGATCACTTTTTGCAGTGTACTGTATGTCTTGGTTATAGAAAGTGAATGTACAGTACATCGTACATGAGCTTCAGTGGTTCTCAACTGGTCTGGCGCCGAGACCCACCATCACCTTTGTACACCCAGAAAAAATACATAACATTTTCTTGAAATACTTTTGCTCTTGATTTGACATGGTAAGTAAGGAAGTCTGCCATTTTTTGTTTTCATCTGTCAAATTTTAACTGCAAATACTTACTCCACTGGCAGGTTGTTTTACTTGACAGTTCAAAATGACTCGAATTAAGTGGCCTTAATTTGAGTCATTTTAACCTACTGCATGAAGATATTTTTTGTGCAGTGTTTATATAGATTGGATGGTTGAGGCTGATGGCTGAGGGGAAAGGCGGCTCTGGTTATGGGCGAGTGCTGAAACCTTTCCAGGCAAAGACATGTCGAGTGTTGGCGGTGGCATGAAACAATCTTAATCTTAATCTCTACAAAACACTCAATACTCAATTTCACACGCAGGAAATGATTTAAATTGAGTGATATCAATTTGAAGCTTTTGAGGTCTATTACTGACATGAATTTGAGGAAAATATGTATTGCAGGTTTTCTTTCTTTCCTATAAAATAAGGCATTTTCAAAGTTTCCAATATTTTCAGCGACATAATCTAAATAATGGATGGCACCCGATTTAAATGTATGGGTTTATTTTGTTTTAGTATTAGATACAAAGATTTGCTCAGAGGGGATTTTAGGGGATGTTGTTTCCTCATTGAAAAAACTAATTATTAGTGAATAAATGTGTAAAAGTTCAAATTTTGTTTTTTAAGGGGTCAAAACTCAATAAATCAAGAGGAAAGTCTAGGAGTTAAATATTAAATATTGAAAACTCCCTCTAAACAAACCATCAAAATATTGCTACATACAAGACTAGAACATTTGTAGGAGAGTCTGTAGAAGGTACTAAAGTGGAGATTTTGTTGAAAAGAAGAGCTTTGCCTGCAGTTTCTCCCCTTAAAATGTTAAAACTAAATAAAGTTGCTTAGCAAAAAATAAAAAAGACTTGCAGTTCCCAGTCCTATTAAGAGAATACTGTCCTTTTTGTATTTCCAGTCCAGTTGACTACCTTCATCATCTTATCAGCAAAACCTGTTTGTACTGTAGCTGTTGACATCAAAAGCAATGAACAACCAGCACCCAGTCCATACTTACAATTATTATGTTACTCTTCGTTGAACTAGCTCCAGCCCCGAGTGAACTCTTAAATTTAGTAAAATTTCAACCCAATTTACAAACCCAGCTTCTTCCGCAGATGTAATCGATCCCATGCCACCACTGAACGTGGCCTATCAAAGTGGAACAGTTGGTATTAAATTCTTTGCCAAGTCGTTTTTTTGGAAAGTTGTGAGACGCTGTGACACCCCACACTCTTGCTGCTTTGTAATTAACTTTTTTCTTTTTTTCTCCATGCAACGCTTCCCAGAGCAAAACTATTCAGAAAGTAAAAGTTGACACTGCTCTTTGCTTTCTTCTGCACTTCACAAGGTAGTTGATATTGAGTTTTTGAAGTCCGGTCTTTTGACACACAAAGGCAGAGCTCATTTTTTTCTGCATTATTTTAGCCGTTTCATCCTGTTTTCTCATTGGAACATTTGAGACGTGTTCTGATGAAGGCTGCATGAGGAGATCAATATTAATTCCATCTGTCTTTGGTGAGCACTGATAGCCGCGTGATGCGATTAGCTCGGATTAGCTCTGGGCTGCAGCAGAGAGGTGCGGCCAGGCTGTCCTCCCGTTTCGCTGTCACATTCAACATGGCGTATGATGAATGTGTGCGTCGCAAACCCAAATGTATAGGTTTCCATATCGTTGTCTTGTGACGCTTTCACGGTTATTGATTGTAATGTTCTTGGATTAGATTTCCGCATCATGTCAGCTGAGCTCATTGAAAGCCAACTGTTCGTCGAATCCATGGATGTTGTGAGGAGAATTCACTCACAAGTACAATGCTCTGTTGTTGTTTTTTGCCCTTGTGGTGGTCATGGTTATTGTAGGTGTGTTGTTCCAGTTGTGTGTGTAGATGGAGAAGTGTTATCAAAAAGAGCAGTCTTTGTAATTGAGGCAATGTTTTCATGCGCACTCAGTCGTACATGATCTTTCCAAACCTCACCTGTACAAGTTTATTTTTTCTATTGAAATGTCCTCAATACAAATCAATAATCCGGTACAGATGAAGACTTGGAAGCCCTTTTCCAACTACTGATGGAATAAATCAGACAAGCTTTTATTGTCCACCTTTCTACTGGCCAAATGACCATAGTTCATATGCGCTGACAGAGAAGACATTGAACTTTCTGACCGTTTTATTTTCATGTGGATTGGCCCAGGAATTACAGAGAAATTAGCAAAACACTAAGAAAAGGAATCTGGATTTTGACTCTTACCATAGTAGCCTGGCCTTATCCATTCGTAAACTCCGGTCAATTATAATTTCCCAACATGTTACGTCTGGGTCTAATCTCAGTGGCTGCGATACATCGGTTGAATTTCTTCGGACCATTCAGCGAGCGGGGGAGGCGGGGTTTGTAGGTGACGTCAGGCATATGCAGGAAATGATAATACGGATGGCTAAGGCCAGGTTAGCGATTGGGTAAAATCAGATCCAATCATTTCGAACTTTAAAAGGAGTTGACCCCTCCCACCTGAAAACGAAGCTCAATTGGGAAGATCCAGACCCTCTGTACGAAATGAGTACGAGGGTATGGTGAGACCAGGCTATTACCATAGTAACCAGCACATCATTTTCAGCTGCCCTCCGCCTCTATTTTAAACTATACTAACTTTTATTTGAGTCAATCATAAAAAGAAATGTGTCCTAGGATTGAACCTTGTGGTACGCCAGTTTTTTTTAAACAAACAAGCACAGTAGGTGGTGTGTATTGTTTTTTAGCAGTGCTCATTGTGATTTTAATTGGGATGAATCGGATTATTTGTGGAGTTCTTTAACGTAGGTATGCATTAGGGCTGCATGATATTGAAAAATTTGCGATACTTGGATAAATAATATCTTTTTCAGCAAATTGTGTCAAAAGAAGTCTCCAAAAACACTAAATCAAAAACAAACCAAGGCCAAAAAATGTACTAAATTAGGTTATACTGTAGCTATAACTAAAACTGAACTTCTGCACATACAGTATAAGTTCCATGCATGGTTTGGTGGCAAAACATGTAAAAATCTCTTAAGTGAATTTGCGATATTTTGTGGCCTCTTGCGATACAGATATTACATCACCTAATATCGCGATACGATATTCTTCCCTAGTATGCATATGATGTCACAGTATGGCAGCAGACGTGAATTTTGTTATGGAAGTTGTGACAATTAGTCCATGAAGTTGAGGGCTCTTTCCGATGCAGGCGCATGCACATACATCTTTAAAGCAGTTCTAGATTAAAGATTAGAATGGAAGATTTTTAAACATTTAGACTTTTGTTTGCATTTTAATGCTCTTCTTGGGCCCGAAGCTTGTTCTCAGCCCTGGGCTCCTCTTGTCACATCCTGTACGTTGCACCACGGCGAGATAAAATATGAAATTGACATTCATCATTTAGTCGAAACAGTGCGCAGCAAATTCCCAGAAATGTTGAATTATAAATAGTATACATCAAGAGCGGCGCCTTGAGCTGAGTGATGTATGTAGTGGGGATGCTTTTTGAGGCTGTAACACTTTTCGCGTCTTGTTCCACTGGGAGGGTAATGAAGCTTTGAACATTATGAAGACATCCACTAAGCTAATCTTTGATGCACTTTACTATGTACACTTAGCCGCGTGCAGGCAGATGAGGCCCTTTTCTTTGGTATATTAGCTCCTCTTTAAATATGGCGGCAAAGTGAAGGGAACTCTTGTCTCAAAGCAGGTTGTTTTAATGTTCTAACTCTTTCTCGTTAGGATTCCTATGCTCTGGTTAGTACCATCTCCTCCTTTACCTTTACCTTGTTGTGCAGAAGGCCCCAGTTTTTGTCCTTCATCTCCACTGTCCAGCGTCCACCTTCAGTCCCCTCTTCCGTTTGCCTTCAGGAGTCCAGAGGTAGTTCTTTCTTCAGAGGCTTTGTACTCGATATTCAAATGATAAGAATGAGTAGCTCTACGAGTTACCAAGTGTGATTATTTCTTTCGACTTCAGAGTGCCCCTGAAGAAAGAAGTAAAACTCATACTACCCATTCACCCCAATCCAGATGACGATGCCTCTTCAATGGATGGAACATTCCTGGATGACTAGATCGTACACAAACATTTGTTATAAAATGTGTTGATGGGATAAATGTTAGGTGCTTGACTATGATCCTTCATGCCGTGGAGCTGCTGTGTGTAAAATACAGGTAGTTTTCCATGTCTGGGTAAACAAACTATTTTTATTTAAGAGCGAATGTGTGATTGATCAACACTAGACCTTTTCTAGATAGTGAAACAAATCTGTATTACATGATTTATTTACTTATTCTAGAGTTTTTAGTAGCAGAATCAACTACTGACTGTAGGTAATCCACCTTGCCACAAATGCTACTTTTGGAAACAGATTTTTAATATTCCCTTTGTTTTTCACAGTGTTCATAATTTCACTCAAATTCAAGTTGAATTCCAGTTATTCAATCCAGGAAAGTCCCACTAATATTAAGAATCTCTTTTCAGGGGAGTTCTTGCCCCAGAGGAGTTACTATTGTACATGTTTTTCCACCTCCAACAGGCCCTCAAGAGATTGTCATTATAAATTGCCCGGGCAGAGCCTTTGATGATTAGCTGCGATTAAGTGCTCCGTTGCGTTGCTTGGTTGAACTGTTAACAAAGCCTGCTAATGCGTCTCATTTAGCCACCACGGAGAATTTAAACTTCACTGTGGCGTGTTGCACTTAATCGCAATAAGTGGATGATAATTGCGCGGACCAAAGAAGAGGCGAGGCAATACCAGACCGGCTGTTTGGCAAAGATAATGCCTGCGCTGGTTAGTCACTGCGTATCAACTTTCATCTGCTAAAAAGCCTTGAATCGAATGCTTAATTTGGTTTGCGCCTATTATGAATAGGAGCCCATGAGGGACCCCCGGCTGATTTCGGAAACGCAAAGCTTCCGCAGGCCATTAAGTAACGCCTACATTGATTTGGCGCAGCAGCCTTGAAATCATTACAGCCTTTGACGGTGAGGAACTTGGAAATATTGAAACTGATTGAAATGGCGGATCAAAACATACGCCACCAGAACTAAGTGTGAGCTCTAGTTTCTCTAACAGACTTCATACATGGTCAATACAGAAAGCCAATAGCACTCAGCATGTAAAGTATTGCCTTGGATCGATAACTCTGTGGCAATAGATGGCGCTTACGTTACGGGGTTGTATTTCAGCTGGAGCAGGTGCCAATACAACTCGAACAGCTTTTGTTGTACTTTCACAAACCTGTCATATTATTCTCATGGCTGAAAGTCGTTTCTGCTGGCCAACATCATGGATATGTTTTTGAATATTCTGACCACCAAGAGAAAATAATTAGACCTTCGTTCATAGGTGCTGACAGAGAAGACATTGAACTTTGTGACAGTTTTCGTTTCATGTGCATTGGCCTGGGAATTACAAAGTAATTGGCAAAAAGCTAAGACTAGAGATCTGCATTTTGACAGTTACCATCGTTTCTGCCATGGAATTTCCCTCCACTTCCCAGACTCACCGTTGTTGGGAGATACAGCTGTCACCTGCCCATCACTCGCCGTTCGTCTCTTTGTCGCCCGGTTTCCTTGACGACCTTGTACACTGCGGCGGCCAGGCGGGGGTGATTAAGGATCAGGGCCGGCCACCGTTTCCTTTTCCGTGCGAAGATGGATGACCCTGCCGTGGAAGTGGCTGCCTATATGGCCACGGGGCAATTAGACTTTGCAGTGAGCCAGCAACCCTCGCCTCGCGCTGTGTGTACAGAGGCAGGTCCTTCAGACAGAGACTGTGCATTCTGTTGAAACCCAACACGCACCAGCCAACAAATTAAATGTTTTTTTTTTTTTCCTCTTCCTCCAAGTGGTTATTTCCAATTCCTGGAAGAAATGTGCTGACGATAGGAGCTTGCCCAGATCAGCCCACCCAGTCTGCTGTGGATACATCAATATTTGATTTAAGAAATTATTTAGCGTGGTACTTTGACCCTGCCAGTTGTTCGTTTGCTCATTATGTTGTAAATGGTCTCTCAGTGGAAGGCTGAGGTTAACAGCAGGAGATGCAGCCTTTGGCATTAGCAGCATAGAACTGTTTAAAGACTTGTTTTTCTTTTTTGCATTTAAAGACCTGACTAGAAAATGGTGGAATATATTCTGTACAGTTAAATTCATTATTGGCTTAGTGATGGGAATCCGTGGATAAAGCACCCAAAATAAAGTTGGTGAAGCAAGTCTCTCCCACAATGTACAGCCAGCTCACATCAAAAGGGCCACAGAAGTCAGTTTTTCTGTTTTGTTTTGTTATGAACCACATTGGGTTGCATGTACTATATGAAATATGTTACCTAAGTATATTTCTTTCAAATTCTTCTTTAATCATCCGTCATTTAAAATGATTGACTTAGAGTTTGTTGAAGCAAGTGCTATCCATCTTTCAGTCATCATTCGAAGCATTTCTATTCGCTATCATGTTACAGAAAAGTGAAGTGTCACTCTCCCTGACAGGTAGAGCTTGTGGTAGATTGAGATGATAGTGTTAATTCAGAATGTAAAGGGTCCAGGAGTTGAACCTTGTGGTGCCCCATGTTGCATGCTTTAGATTTATATCCAGATAATATATCTAGTGATGCAGGACTAGACGACAACAACAACAGCAACAACTGCAGCTCTGACTGGACAGAGCTAGGGACTCCTGTCAGCCTTGAGACTATCTATAACCCGTCCGTCCATGGGAGGGGATCGCTCCTCATTGTGGTTCTCCTCGCAGTTTCTCCGTTTTTTTTGTTGTTGTTGTTTTTCCTTGCTGCGATGGAGGGTCTAAGGATGAAGGATACCCTTGGCTTGCTTTATTTAGACCTTAGTCTGTTTAGACATTACATTTCTTTGCACATTATTTGGTCCTTATTTCACTATTTTCATGTCTGTGAATCCCTCTGAGGTGATTCTTGTGTTATTGGGCCATACAAATATAGATTTTTTTGATTGATTTAAGATTTCTGATCTGATCCTTCCACTACTTTTCTTTTAACCCAGTTATGAAGTTGGAATCTACACCTGTGCCCATCAGTTTCCAATTAAGATTATGTCACAAGAATAAAAGTTTCACATGTGGCATGATTTTCCGCTGTATTTATCGCTAACCACATCACTGAGCGGTTATTGCCTGATAAAGTGTGCTATCTGTCACAGAGTGGGCGAGTGTGAGCGAAAAGAGTTGTGGCAGCCTATTGATAGGGATATGGCCTAGTGCCATTGATTCCCCTTGTAATACAAGCTTCTCCCTTGTCGGCCTGTCAAAGCCCAGATCGGACATGATAATGCGCGCATCAGACAGCCGTCAATAGAGAGCTGAAGCTTCCGCAGTGGAGATGACTATCTTGTTTTGTTGCGGGGGCCGAGGGAGAGGAGGGGGGCCGGACTGAACCAGAGAGATATGAAGCAAGGGCCGCTGGTGGGAGTCAACCTGACCTCTGCTTTCTGTCACTTCCAGGTTTATTTCTCAAACTGAGAAATAGCGCGCCGCATGTATTTCCATCAAACGCGTGTGAAAATGAGTATAATATATGTGCAAGGTGACCACAAGGCGCCGTGGGAATACCGAATGGCTTTGACTCGCCCTTGCCTCAGCCCCGTCACTTTGATCTCCCCACACGCAGCACATTGGATATCCATGGCAACCGGCTGCAAGGACGAGGCGCTGCGGGGAAATTGATTTGTTTAGGGTTCAGTCCCTTCAAAGTGAGTGAAAAGTGGCAAGTTATTCAACGGGAACATGGCGTTGTAAATACAGCGTCAGTTTTTTTAACGAACTGTAATGCTCCCAGCTCCGGCATTGACGTGAAAAGCCCATGTTTGTCAATTCAGAGATGTCTAAATAATAGTTGATTCACACTTTGGCAATTTAGTTAAAAGTTCCTGGTTTAGTACTGGTTTGGACATACATTACTTTGTTCTTGCTTCTTGTTCTATGTTCTCAATAGACTCAAAAACTAGAAGGAAAAAAAAAACATATGGAGATGAGGGGGGTTTCAATGGGGGCAGCAAAGTCTACAAATACAATGCTTCCTCTTTAGACTATGGGGGCCCTGTTGATCCAAATGATGATCATGTATGGTATTTGGAGTAAAAAAAAAATGCCAACAATTGCTTCTCTTTTATATTTAAACTTCTCTTAATGGTCAGCATAGTATAATTTTCTATGTTTATGATGATTTAAGAAGCAAAATGTGTAATTTTTCATACCGTTTAAACATTTTAGGAGAAAATGCTGGAGAAAATTAGACAATGGGGGGGCCCCTGCAAACATAATACTGTAGTAAAGCGTTGGTTTAGCGTTGGTTCAGTGTAGATTCTCAGTCAACATGGTAATTATAATTGGCTGTGGCTCCTCACAGATAAGAATTTAGTGTTCCGCGTAAGAAGTAGCTCTTTAGATCCCACAGGTTGCAAGCTGTACTATATACATTCTCATTATCTCAATTAAGCCCACTCACTTGATCGCGCTCCTTCTACAAGGTTAACCCCATCATATAGTATTTCCTCATGCTATATACCCTTTAGAACCACAGCTCCTCTGCATGGATATATAAACACACTGAATCTCTCGCTTCCATTTCCCCGGTGGATTCGCAGAACACTTGAAGGTCATTTGTTATGATAAGCCGGCGTTGCGTTCAGGGACATCCTCGTCTGCCCTCGTCATGATACAGTTCTGCTGTTACTTAACCAAGTGTGTCCTCTCCTCTCTCTCTCTCTCTCTCTCTCTCTCTCTCTCTCTCTCTCTCTCTCTCTCGGAGACACCTCAGCAGTCCACTCCGCACTCATACTTCATGTCATGTTTCGTAACCCGGGGCCATGCCTGCGCTTTAGCCTTTCTGCTGCCACCGCTGACCCAGGGGACAGCCGGAACAGTGGTCCACTACATAATGTCTTCTTTCCTCCCAGTGCGCTTTCGAGGCGCCCGCTCGCATCACCGACAACACACTGCGCTTTGGCA
The DNA here is from genome assembly GCA_900303255.1 of Lesueurigobius sanzi. Lineage (NCBI taxonomy): Eukaryota > Metazoa > Chordata > Actinopteri > Gobiiformes > Gobiidae > Lesueurigobius > Lesueurigobius sanzi. Next base: position 66,452 of record OMNZ01089239.1, read on the forward strand.
GGGCAAGCAGCGAGGAATTGTCTCAAACTATGCATGCATTACCGTAGAAATAGGAGAAATGCCCTCCAAGTGTGTTTACTGTTCAGAATTTGTTCGCCTGCTCAATATTTTTTTCCCCACAGCCGTTAGCATTAGCAATCACACATCACTGTTTATGAACTACTTGGAGGTTTTCAGCTGCTGTCAACCCATCGACCACATGTGTGTGTTGTCAAAGCCTAGTTAGAGATCATAACTGAATGAACACACCTTGTGAAAGTTTTAGAAATAGCGTGTAAAGTGGCATCTGTGCTAAATGCTAAGTAATGTCAGTTCAGTTTTCTGTATTTTTGAGGGTCCAATGCCCACTAAACCTCCTCTTTAATGATAGGGAAATCACAGAAATGATATAAATGTCATAAAACGGACATTCATATAGGCACTGGAGAACCTTCGATTGCGCAAAGTCCGGAAAGTTCAAGCTACGCATCTGGTGCAACAGGCTCAGATAGCTAATGTCGTTTCTATGATTTCTATGTCTATTACTGCATGTTCAAAATGTTTCTGTGGAGTGTCTAAAGGCACCAGGGTGCCAGATAAGAAATAACACTCGGGGCTTAGGGATGTGTAAGACTGAGGGATTTGTTGGAAAGAAGTGGGTTGAGGTTATACTGAGGACAGAACCTGGACTGTTCACTTGAGTTAAATAGGAGCCAAAGTGATATTGGCTATTACTTGTGAAGGAATGAGCTACAAAACCGACAAACTAGACAAGTGTTCCTGTAGGTGTGGGCTATAGAGGTGATCTTAGTTTAGAATCGATACTAAGTGATACATCTAGTAAATAAGAACTTCAATAAAACACTGAATTGTAGACAGTATCATTATTGTAACATCTTTTTTCCCTTTATTGATAGCCGAGTGATATAGATTGCAGAGCAGAAACAAACAGACAAGGACAACATCACATTCACTCTGTTAAGAAGGGCCACCGAAGTTGGAGTTCTTGAAGTGATTAGTTTTGTGCCTGATGGCTCTGAAGCGCCTTCTTGAAGGCAGTGCTTCATATTGACCATGCAGGACATGGTGTTGGTCACAGGTGATTATCCTGGACAGTGTCAGGTCTTCTGCCGATCTCTGCCGATCTGTACATACAGACACTGTATAGAAGAAGAAGAAGTAGGAGGAGGAGGAGGAGGAGGAGGAGGAAGAGCTTTATTTACCTTTCACAGACATAGTCACAAAGTGCTTTACATGGGTATACATATTACTGTAACATCAGTATTGTAAAGTACAACATTTTCGATGAGGACAGCTTTCAGATATTCATTGATACTTAACACAGTTTTAAATGGACTTGATCCTCCCTTAATGGAGTGTATAAGTAATAAAAACTGATAATTGAGTAAACACAGGCACACTGCCGGCCCATGTCAGGAACTATGGCACTGACTCGCTCTGGAGCATTAGTTGAAAAGTAACCAGTCCTTCACTGAGATAAGAATCTCTCTTTAAGGGGAGTCCTGACCCTAGAGGAGAACTTATTGTACATGTTTTTAGTGGTAGGGCAAACCAAAGGAAGGAAGGAAACCTACACAGACACAGGGAGAACATGCAAACTCCATTCAGAACGCCCCCCCATCCGGCCTGGGAATCGAACCTGGGACCTTCTTGCTGTGAGGCACGAGCGCTAATCGCTGTGCCACCGTGCCGCCCTGCTGCATGTTGTCTCCTTGAATGTTTACTGTTATTACCTGCCTTAAGACAACGGATCAAAATGAGCTGTTCTGCATATTTTTATTTATAAAGCACTTTACACCAACCAGAGTTGACCAAAGTGCTGCATAACGAAGTAAGATTAAACCAGTGGCGTGCTGGGTAATCGGGAGAGTCGGGACGTTTCCCAGTGGGCCGCCTCACTTTTGGGCCGCCAGAGAAAATTTTATTTGATATTGCACTCTCTCAGTTGTTCTGTCAGAGGCCTATGGGCTGTAACTGGGCTGCAGCAGGAGCCTGGGGCTGTTTCAGACATGAATAACGTCACTATCATGTAAATCTATCAAATAAGAGACAGAAATAACTTTTGCATCATGCGTTTGAGATACCATGCAAAACACCCCTCTGTTTTAGCGCAAGTTGGTATGGTCCAGGGTGCAGGTTACGCACAGGAGATGCAGTGTGTCAGTGAGAGTGAGCAGCGGGGCGAGGAGGAGGTGCTGAAAAAACTGGATAACTAAGAGCCTACATTTAATTCGTATATTCCTGGCTCTGCTGTGGAGATGCATCAGGCCCAGATCATGTGTGTGTGGCCCATGTTAAAAAAAAAAAAAAAGAAAGACATAGTGGAGAATCGATCCCACTACCTCTAACTTATAAGGTAAGCGCCCTAACCATTTCGCCAAAGCTCCGATGGTGAAAGGGCCAGTCAAAGTGATAAAACTCCCGGGCAGAAATAATGTCCCAGCACGCCCCTGGATTAAACGCTAAACATATAATACAATTAAAAGAGCATCTCATGATCATATTTACTGCCACAAAAGTGCCACAATGTGTCAAAGGGACAAATAAACAAGTAGGCTATCATTATGTATCATTATCATAATATCATAATATCAATCTTATCATAGTTCTCAGATCAGAACAGTGAAAACATTTTTAAAAACCTCTTTCATGCACCACGCCAGAGCCCTTTAGTGAACCTATTGAAAGAAGTTGAATCATGTTGATAAAATTGCACATGAAACAAGAGATTTATCAAAGCTGTGGATCTGCCCTTTTGTTGATTTTGTTTTTGGCTGTACATCTGTTTGGCTGTATATCAACCAATAACTCTGAATGATGAAAAGGTAAAATCGATGTCAGTGGAAAGTGCCTAGTGATCTTTTGTTTTTGAAGTTGAACATGAGTGACTCGCAGAAGGAAGCTGGCTGATCATAATAAGCAGGACCACACACTGTGCGGCCTGTGATTGGCTCTAACACAGGAAGTAGTCGCTGAACCAATTAAAAAACTTACTTGAGACATATTTCTACTCACTGGCTTTTAACACTGACATCATAGCCACTATCCAAGCTTTTACTGTCTGTTGTGTTCTTTCATATTTTGTGCTGTAGACCTTGTGACACCCTCTTGATCAACCATAGTTGTTTTTAAAGGTACACTGCATAACGTTTTGGTTTATACTGTTGCCAACAATACAAAACATGCTCCTAATGACCAGCGGGACACAGAAAGTGATATTTTTTGCAGTGGGTAATCAAAGAATAGATATGGATGAGGACCTAACCTTTGTTAAATCTTATATTTGGCTGCCTTTAGTCAACATCTCCATGGAGACGAGCTGGAGACGTCTCCGCTCCCAGTAAAACATGTCAGGTCTTAGACACATTTGTTTGTTAATGTTTTAGGTATGTTTCAACAATAAAAAAAATATTTGGAATAAAATAAATGCTTGTATTATATTCTATTGCGTGAAACGTTATGCAGTGTACCTTCAAATGTGCTCAAAAGTTTAGTTTTTGGTTAGAGATTGTGTGAAGACATTTATTGTCAAAAAAAAATCCTGTTTGTTTACGCTTTGCAACTAGAAACTATGCCAAATGTCCCAGATCAAAAGTGTACGTCTTAAAACAGACATCAATTTTGTCAGAGAGTCCTGTATTTCAGCTGAAATGAGTTTTTCTTTGCTCCTGAACAGTTTTCCTGGGAGTTGTTGAAGGTCATGTAAACATTAAATCAAGGGCATTTGAGTAGTTTCTGTTTCATTATGATTTCAAAAGAGTAAAGTCAGTCGCACAACCACTAACATTCTATGAAAAAGATTAAAAGGGTATGCAAGTTTATGAGCGCGACTGTAAATAAATTTGGTTTGATTAGACATGTAAATCCCTCCCCAGTAAGTAAGCATCACCCCTAAGTCAATGCACTCTTATAATGATTTAAAGAGAATAATTAAACTTAATATATGTAATCACTTTGCTGCCGAAATACGTAAAGACTTGGCGAGAGAATTGGATTTCCCCAGCTGTGAAATCAGTTTTTGTCTTGCTCGCCAACCACATCATTGAGCTGTGTGGGCGCATATGCAGCGTCTATGGCTTTCCGCTCCATGGGGGCTTTGCATTTACCGCACCGAGTCGCGCCGCCATATGTCATAATGGACATCTGAGATGTGCCGTGCCGCACGTGTCACTCCATTGGTTCGGCATCAGTTCGAATCGAGAGAAATGGCGCCCTAAACCCTTCACCGAAAGCACTCGGAGTGGAAGCGTTGTAGATATATCACGTGTTTATGAAAATGAATCAGCCGTGCGTTGGAGAGGGTCGGCAAATGTCAAACGACGCACTTGGGAAGCCCTCTTCAATTTCTCTGAGAGGAATCAAAGGTGTTTGGATGAGCGCCGCGCTTTTCGCCCCGAGACTGCTGATGGTTTTTCAATCAAAGCTGGAGTGAGAAAATCGACTGGAGTGTGCGCAGCCGACACTTACTGTAAACCCAGGATGTGATTCTGTGTAGAGAGAGCACACAAGAGCAATAAGGTTTACTCTGGGGCTAAAGGCCACGCTCCGCAGCCGTTATTACATTGATTAGCCGGTCCACACTTGCTCTAACCGTCAGTGGCTGCGTCAGTCACCTCTACGCATGTCCTCTGTGCACCACTGTCTTCATTGGTTTAAGTACCTATCGATTTTCTGCATCCACATCGGCCGCACTCATGGAAATGTTGGTACGGCCCTTTAATCACACACAGCAGACCTGTGAGGCTCCAAATGCAATGCTTGCACAATACCTGGCAACACGCGCCTCGCAGGCAGCTGCCAGTGCCTTCACTGCAGCAACAGCAGGAGGAGAGCTCCAACCAGGTGAAGAATAATGATGTTGAGAGAGTGGATTTATCTTCAAACGCCAACTGTTTCTGTTCATTTGCCGGATTGCTGTCATCAGTCCCAGTCTGTTTTGGCTTATTGTTAGAGCAAATGTCTCTTTTTGGGACTAATATCATAAATGCACTGTATTTTTTCGAGTCTTGTATCAAAGAGAACCCTCATTAGGCTAATGGTTTGTCATGTGGTGGACCGGACAAAGCTCTGTAAGTCTATCATTTGGAAATACCAGCCTGCAGAAACGACATTGAAATAAGAAATTACTTTGGAAATGGAAACTTATTCAGGGGGCTCTAGGGGTCTGCTCGAAATATCTATACCTAGATACATATCAATATAATTAAAAAGGATACAGTATTGATATCGTGGCTCTTAGTATCGTTCTTCCCCCCAGGTGTTAGACGGCAGCAAGACTGGGGGGAAAAATCATGGAAAAATTTTATAGATTTTGCATTGTAAACGTTGAGATCAGTTACACTGTGTCCGACCATGTATTCTGAACACTTTATGTTGCAGGCATTTAACCAAACTGTACTTTATGTTCTTTATTCTTCAATAAACGAAAGATAATACACTGAGTTCACCTTTTTGGATTAAGTGAATATTTTCACGATTAACTAATGAGCCTTCGGTCCATGTTTTGTTATCGATTCGTTTTGAACAGTGTCAAATTGTATTGAGAAGGCTCTGTATCGAGAAGTATGTATCGTATCGTGACCTGTGTATCGAGGTACATGTTGTATCACCAAGTTCTCAAAGGTACACAGCCCTATAAGCTCTCAGTCATACAGGAGTTGTTCATCATAGACAAATATTATTGGGCATCATCTGTATTCTGTAGTTGAAGTGTAGTTCGTTCCGTCAGCGACTCTATCTAGAACAGGGGTGCCCATACTTTTTTCATCACACAATGAATTGTATACAGCATGGAGAGCACAGTCAAACATTTAACCGGGTTCATTTAAGAGAGGTTTAAACCTTTCCCAATCCCTGTATGTAGCCCGGAACCTTAAAGCAAGCTCTGTCTCACAATAAAATGTTAGTTTTTGAAGATACACAAGGAGCTGAGGGCTGCACTTTTTAGGATGAGAAGCAAAACATCCTACACTTCGACTACAGAGCACAGATAACAACTCCAGAATCTTATTTTCTTCAGCAATGAATGTGCAAACTCGAATTTTCCTTTAGGGGCAGCCCAATATAGCACATTAAAGCACCCTCTGCTTCCATATAAACATAAAGAATAGCGCTGCTGTGGTTAAGAATCACCCACTGCGTCTGTGTACTCAGTGTCGGCCGCTGACGCGCTGTAAAGGGTCTTCGCGGCTCGGCAGGCAGGGCCACCGTTTCCCTCCCGTTGTGGGAAAGGTGAAGATGAGCACGTTCTTACATTCCCATAAAAACACAGGCCGTACGTCTCTGTCTTTTGCGGCGCAGATTGGATGGCTGTAGAACAATGTACCCGCAGTCGAGCGCTTTGAACGCGATCACATTTCTACCACAACAAGCACATTTCACACAAGCGATGAGGCCCGCTAACGGAGCCGTGAAAATATTTGCTGAGAAATGGAGGCGAGAGAGAGAGAGGGAGAGAGAGAGTTTTGGGGCTTGATACTGGGTTATGCCACAATGGTCTGCAGCTTGTGAAGCCTGGAACAGAATTTGAAGTGGATGGGCTTGTTTTTTTCTTTCCTTTTTTTCCCCACCCCATCTCGCTGCCTCCCACATCTGCCGCCATCATAATAACAAGCAATAACCCCTCTTTCAGCAATAACCCAGACTTTTACGCCCATAATGTGGCCTCAATAAATAATGTCATGTTTTTTTTTCCGAGGGGGCTGTATTTTTCAAGCTATTTAGTCGCGAGCGCTTCGTCTTCTGCCTCTTTGGAGTAAACTGCATCGGAACCCATTACGGAGTTATGAGACGTAGTGAAAATAACAGCCTCCGCGACTTGTGATTACACAGTGAAAACATCACATGGATGACAGGTCTGTTTGCATAGAGGTTACTCACTGTGCGCCCGCTAATGGCAAGACATAATATGAGACGCAAACAGCACGGCAATTTGCAATGGAGATGTTGTAGCGGTTTTAATGATAAGGGAATGGGAGGTTTGGTAAGGCAGCGTAAACTCTCAGCGGCCAATCGTTTTAGCATTATCAACGCCAGCGTATGTGCAAAAAGATGTACTTTTATAAGAGAAACTGGAAGGGAAGTCAGAACCATGAAGTAGTTTTTTGGGGAAGATGCTCTTTGGTGTTTGGGGATCGAGAAAAATGAGAGACTAAGGCACTCGTCCCACATTATAATTCTCTATTTACATTTTCTAAAAAGCCTTTACTACTTTGCTACTGGGCTAGAATATATTCAAGTGCCTTGGTCTCTCGTTTTTCTCATATGCACTTTTATGTTGGCGTACAATAGTCTGAATCAGTGGTGGTCGAAGTACATCCATTCATCATTTAAATAAAAATACAGATACTACTACTTCTGAAACATATGCAATACTTTTGTAGATGTAGTCTTCCTCTTAAGTTCACCCTGGTTTAACTCGTGCAGATATAAATGACCAAAGAATAGAAAAACAAGAAATGTATTGATACTAAATTAGTAAACACTTGAGAGACTACATTGTATGGTTTGTGGCATTGAAATAAACATGTACAGCGCCACCTTCTGTTTTGGAGTGGACATAACGACATTAAATCAGAGAAAAAAACACAACGCAACCAAATGCTCTCTGTAGGTAACGAGTAACAAGAGCGTTTTTGTTTTTTATACAAATGTAGTGGAGTACAAAGTATTATATTTGTTTGTCAAATGTAGTGGAGTAAAAGTAACAACATGCCAACAAAAATACTACTCAAGTAAAGTACCGGTCCTCAAAAACTCTCAAAATGTTCCCAAAAACATACAGTAGTTAACACAATTATACTGAAGATTTAGCAGAAATGTTCACCTAGTTTTCCCTGGTTTGACATTTTTTGGGATGTTTATTTTTTCACATGGGGACGGGTCATGTGACATAGGTAGAGGTAAACAATCCAACTGTTGCCGTACCAACCATCTTGAACCAATGAGAAATTAGTGAGTCAGAATCTTATGAAACTTTCCCTCTATCTATCTATTAAATTAAACAAACACTTTTCCCCAATCTTTTTGTCATTAAGTTGCCATTTCATTCAAGTAAAGCTAAGATTAGTGCTTTCCGTAGATATTTTCCATCAAAACAGTGGCCTAATTCCAAAAGGATGCACTACATTTACTTTCGTTACTGACCACCGTTGCAAACTACACACCTGATGTGACTTTCATGACCGCATCATCTCGTTTTGAAAGGCTCTTTGACGTGAAGAGCTTCCGGATCTGGATCACATTTGTGTAACAAGACTGTTTCTGTATGCAGCCATGCGAGCAGACTCTAAGAGAGGATAAGCGCTCAGGCACTTGTAGCCTCTTTTCATTCATTGTGGCAGAAAGTTTTTATTTACGTAACACGCATTTCAAAGGTTAAAGTGAATCACTGTGTAAACATTGGTAATTTTAGTTTTTTGTTTTATAACTTTTCTGGCTTCTTGAAAAGTGAATATAAAAATGAGCCGGTTTTCTGAATAGATTTAAAACTCCCAATAAAGAGACATAAATCCAACCACTATCACACACACAGGAAGGACTCAGCCGGGAATCGAACCTGTGACCTTCTGTGACCTGCTATGAGACAAGACCTATAGGTTGCATTCGTGTGATACCACAACTTTCTAAAGAGCCGAGAGAGTTTAAAATTGAGGTGGAGGGCAGCTGAAGATGATATGGCAGTAACTATGGTCATTTTCTAGTCTTAGTTTCCACATGAAACGAAAACTGCCACAAAGCTCAATGACTTCTCTGAGAGAAACCGGACACAAAGTGCTCAGGAAGTCAGTATCATAAAGTAGTTTATTGGGGAAGGTGCTCTTTGGTGTTTGGGGAACAAAAAACTTAAGAAAAAAAACAAAGACCAAGGCACTCCTCCCACATTATAATTCTCTATTTACATTTTCTAAACTGCCTTTATTGTACTTGGCTAATATATATTCAATTTTTTTTTTTTTTTAATATTTTTTAAACAGTAGAGCACTCAAAATTTCCCACAAGGCATCTTGAAAAGTAGTGAACAGCGATGGTCAATGCACTAGACCACAATGCATTGCAACAGCCGACAGCGACTGGACTTAACACGGATGAATTAAACTCTCCAAAACGCTGCTTTAGTGGCGTGTTTTGGATTATTTATGAAGATAAATATAAGCCGCTATGAGGAAAATTTGCTAACCTTTAGCTTACGATCGATAGCTTCTCTTCTCAGGCAAAATCCAATCCAAGCCGTTTTCTTCATTACTGTAAAATCCATGTTGAGTAAAACTTATCTGACTAATATACATCCATAAATAATAAATTATCTCTTGAACTGGGTCGGTCTTGGTCACAGAAATCTATTGCTAGCGGAGTTTTGTGAGTTTTACAGCAGATGTAGGGCAGTTATCTTGTTGACATTTCGGACGCGCTGCTCCCTACTCTCTCCGCCGCCGATCACGTCACTGCGGCGCTCGGGTCACGTGTTCGCCGGCCAGGAGAAAGTAGTGACGAGAAATGTGTCCGAATCCCCAACAAAATGAGTCCACTACATAGTCTACTATACAGTGCTGGACTATATAGTAAGTGAGTAGTTGGGGGTTAGGCTGGACATTCAGACACAGCCAGAGAATTCCTCCCAGACACGTATCATCAGCATATCACCATCCACTCAGTTGATCGCTATTGTTATTCGATCAAAACGCTGTGACAACCGAATTTGTTTTCGCGAACTCGACAAGGCAGAAGGTCTTTTGCTGAGCACTCGCCATTTTGTTGCCGGAAGAACCTTCAGCGCCTCTGCGGCATCCTTTCAAAACGTTGAAAACTCCGTGATGTTGCTTGAGAACTGAAGCAATGCGTCATGAGATCGGTTCAGTCTTTTATGAATTGCCCTTATTGTTCCAGGTTGTAGCACAAGTGGTTATCCCCGGTGAAGCTGGATTTGTGCAGACGAGCGGTTGAGAAACAGCCATTACTGTATTCCACATCATAACTACATTTACCCATCGGAGTCCCCCTGTAACATCATGAACACGAGGCATGAAGAAGACAGCCTTCGTCTCTGGCCTTTTCTGAACGTGTCTGTAGAGCGAGCATGCGGGGGGGGGGGGTTGGGGTTGCGTTTCATTAGTCTGTCAGAGCGCATGATATTTAGAGCCTTTGCGCCTGGGCCAACACTGGAAAACTCAATCAGCGCCGTGATTTCATAACCCCAAAGCACTGACAGGGCTTATTTTATCGCCACGCTGATTCATTCTAATAAACGCTGGCTGCCCCCGTCGCACCACGCCTTGAAATACAACCTCAACCCCCTTCCCTCCATCATCAGCGCCACCACCACCCTACCACCAACCCCACCGCTCCTGATGTCCTCCTTGGCTCGACCCGGAGGAGAGGAAGGGCCCGGGGGGGTGGACGGTAAATCAGAATTGTCCCTGCTGTAGGCTGTAGATAATCCATTGGTGCTGGTTCATGCTTAGTGACACACACACATACGAACTGTCTTTGTGCATTACAAGGACACATTAAACCCAGTGTAGTGGTGCTGGTTGTTTCCTTTTAGCATTTTTTATCAATCAGAATGACACTTCAGAGTCAATTTTACTACAACCGAAGTCTTGCTGCAACCTTGGGCAGGGCTGGGTACCGTTCAATCTTTTTCCAATACCAGTACTTTTACGATACTTGGTTTACGATACCAGTATCCGAACAATATTTTTTCCGATACCTCAATTATTGGTCATCTGGAACCATAAAACAGGGCAATAATGGTAATTTATTCCATGGTCTATATGTGAGCAGCCTCGCTTCTGTCAGTCTGCCCCAGGGGAAACTGTGGCTACAAATGTAGCTTACCACCATCAGCATGGAGTGAATGAACCCCCCTCCCTTTCATGTGTGAAGCTCTTTGGGTATGACTTGTGTCATATGAAAAGCACTATTCAAATAAGAGTCCCTTGCCTTCCATGAAAGACTTTCTTTTCTGTCTTTTTTTCATCATTTATTTGAGCTGGAAAAAAAAACAATTCACGGGCTCTCTGATTGGTTTATTCATACTCACATGTTCTTATTATATTTCTTTTCAGCAGCGCCACTCCTAGACCACAGCAGTTCCCTCAATAACAACTAATGGAGGAGCGGTAAATTCAGTTTTACATGACCAAAAACACATAGACAGTACAGTAGGTGAGCGCCGTGATTTATAATCCTGTTCAAATACCAACGCAAAACTGCTAACAACATCGTGACATCGACACACGTCCTGTTTGCAGAAACATAGTTGATGCAAAGGGTCAGGTTGATTTTCCAGGCTAACTCCAGGCTAAGGGTAAAAACTTACCCCGTTGACAGATTTCTTTAAATTAGTCAATATAATCAAGGACAAATTTACTGATTTCATTCAAATTTGACTAATTTCTAGATTATTTTTTGCAGTGCAAGATTTGGCTATTGTTGATTATGAGGACTAAAAAAATTTAAAAATAATTTTAGCCTTCAGAAATGCTTTTACATTGCTAAAATTACAAGGGCTCTGGCCCTGTCCTCATAATCCAAATTGTCCCCATCAGAGGTTACGTTAACTGAAAATTCTCTTTCAATGTCAAAATATTGAAGGTTGTCCTTCATTTTGAAGGATTGAAAATCAAGCCATCGTCATCTAGCTTCCAATAGCTCACAAATTATATTTAGATTTGCATCCATTTATCCTGTAATCTGTGTTTTCTTGCATACATAATACTAGGTATATTATGTGGATAAAAATATCTCATGACCGACAAAAATGAGAAAAATGATCCCTAGCGAAACCACTGGTCCCCATAGCGCTGCGTGTATTCTTAAGGATTGTCCTTATATATCACCAAAACCAACACACACACACCCTCCAAAGCCCGCGCCCCTTCAGCACAAATCTAGACGGGCGCTCGCTTGGCTCGCTATAGGGCCATTGATTGCGGGACGAGAGGCGCGATAAATAAGAGGAGGCACGGTGCGCGGGGTGAAGGAAAACAATTATCGGCGGAGGTGGAAAGCGCGTAAAGTGAAGAATGATAAACACTGTGAAATATGATTGACTGCTGGGTGATGTATGGAGGCCGGGGGACAAGCTGAGAGGCCTGGGCCGACGCTGATATCCTTGAGGGGGAGAGATGAGGGCTCACTCTCCCCTGCCACGAGGCTGAGACATGGGGCAGCATGTGGAGAGGTGGATTGGTGCCATGAGATCAGAAACTAAAGGGGAGTCTGGAGGCAGAGCTCAAGTTGGTGGATAATGCAAGGTTTTCGCCAGGCGTTCCAGAGCATTTGAAATGTTAACTGATTTGTTTCACCCAACAGGCGTTCAATTTGGATTTCTTTGGAAACAGCAACATTTATTGACTCTTCTTACTCCATAACATAAATATACATAAAATATTATCCTAAACACATTCATTTGCAGGTTTTGTTGAAAGTTTTGTGTCCAATTTGATTCTAAATTAAAATAGATTAAAAATTTCCATAATTCCTCTGTTCGCTGGTATGGATAACAATATTTACGAATAAAAAAGGCACAAAAAAAGAAAAATTGCATTTGTGACATGAAAAATACTATCCATGCAAGCGTTCTAATGTTGTACCCCAACACCCAAGTAACATAGAATTGTTGATAGAAGCAACTATTTGAGTAAGAATATGATTCAAGATCAAGAACCCTTATTGAAATGTGGTTTTAAAGGTTTAACCTTTGATTTGGGAGGGGAAGACATTTGAGGATCCTTGGAAGTTTGGAAAGTTCGGTAAGGGGTGCTCTGTAGGGACGACCATCCATCAGTTTAAGCAGATGAGTGAGCAACATTGTCCTAGTTTCAATACATTTTAACGTGTTATGCTTGAATTGAAATCGAAATTCTAGCCAAAGTATTACTTGGTATTTGGTCGAATCCAAAATGACTGGTATCGCCCATCCTTAGTGCTGTGTTCCGACCAAAAAGTTTAAGAACCTGTGTCTCAGGGCGACCTGTCAGGAGCAGTGGCCTAGGATTAGCCTCTTATTGCATGTTTTGCCCCAGGGAGAGTTATTTTTGCGCCTCACACTCGTCATTCGTCTGTGTTTGTTGTAGTACTTCCGGCATACACGTAAAGGTCATGCAATCTCCGCAATTCCCATAATACAAACCTTTTTAACACACTGTATGTGTATTTGTTTTCTCCACAGACCACAGACGACATAGTGTCTTCGGCCGAGTGTTCCAGCGACGACGAGGACCTGGAGGAGTGCGACTCGGGACACGCAGGTGGGATGGGTGTGCCGACATGTGCTTGCTCTCAACCTGGTCTAGTTCTCCTTATTTTTTTCTTTGATTTGCTGCCGAGGAGCCTCTCCTCTTTTAGCATCACGTCCCATGGGTGCTTCAAGTGTAACTTCAAAAAGTCTTCTGCTCCGTAGCCACTGTAGTCTCAGGGTTGTTTTAGAGCGAGTAGTAGCTATTTGATGCTAATTTTGGAGATGGAGGATCGACAGAAAGAGAGGAAAGTTAGAAGACAAGAAGTGGAGATTATTGTAGTGTACTGAGAGTAGGGATCCCTGAAGAACGCAAGGTTGAGGTTTGACGTGGCAGGGAAGAACAAATGTTTGACCTGAAATGTGCCAATCGCAAGATAAAACAGTCTTAAGTGCATGTAGATGTAGAGATTGTGCACTTTTGAACATATAAATCTGTATGAGCGAGACCATGATGGAGAAGTTAGCTCTCCAGATTCTGAGCAAGGAGGTAGTGGGTTAAATCGCTGGTGCAGTTGTCAGACAAGCGTAGATCTAGACAAAATGTTATATTTGATTTGCCCCAAGCTCTTGGACACTGTATTCTGATGGCAAGAGCCTTTCAGATATACAGTAAGTAAGCACTCAGGATAGCTCACAAGGCCTTTCACGTTATCAAAACAGTCCAGGACAATGAGGGTAAAAACAAAAAAGAATGATTCATATCAGTGGTTCTCAACTGGTGGGTAGTGGAGTGATTTCCAGTGGGTCTTTCACTTTTTTTATCAACATTTACTGACTGAAGAAGTATAAAAACCCCTACGGAAATGATATCTTGTTAAATTTGAATTACTCAATGTGTATTTGGCCTTAATTTCAGTAATCCTGCCTGACCAAATAAAAAAATCTGCCAGTGAAATAAGTTTATTTGCATTTAGGATTATTATATGCGTGATTACATGTTTCTTTTTCTCAATTTAATTGTTAAAACAAACGTCCTTCAATTTCCTAGATGACTCTTTGCAGTATAGTCCGTTTAAATGGTCATATTTTCAGCTTCTCTAGACTCATTATATGCTCATTCGACAATAATTGTGTGGATAAAAGCATATTTTACATTAGTCAATCCGTATTTCTTGTCATACTGGGGTGATGGTGGGTCCCGATGGCGTACCAGTCGAGAACCACTGATTAAGATCACCAAAAGACAATCAAAAGCAGTTTGGCGAAGAGGCAAGAGGGGAATTTAGTGAAAAATGTCAAGAAAATATGAAGGGAATCCAGGAAGATGCAGTATGTTCTCGAAAAACTGTGAGTCACTTAGCTGTTTGTAAGTCTTGATCCAGTTTAGGTTGAGCTTCCTCGAGCACTCCAAGTTACACTTAGCTATGGGGCCACTGGTCGCCGACATGACCGGGCGTTGATACTAATTCTTTGCGCTCTCAGCATTCGGTGGAGAGCCAAACTTTACTTTACTCAAAAACAAAGTCCCGAATTAGTATCAAGCCTCATGTCGCCCCCGCGCTGATGCTTCAAAATGTATCTGCCCCGTTCCCCGGTTGGTTCGCCTTCCTCTCTTGCCGTGTTGCGTCCCCCCCTTCTCCCCCCCCCCGACGGCGGATACATTTTGAGATTCTTCCGAGAGCAAAGATGCTTTCAAGCCTATTGATACTGTGATATGTAGCAGACTATACCTGCAACAGAGCCTCTTCCTCCTCCTCCTGCCCCCCTTCTTCCTTCTTCTCTTGTTTGTACCTCTGTTTTTTCTTTCCGTCGGAGGCTTGCCCTACCTGAAACATTCTAATAGAGAACAGATATCCTCGAATTTCTGTGTAATACATCGTCTCTCTCTCCCCCTCTCTCCCGCCGCACGCACACAAACAAACAAACAAACAAACAAGCAAGCAAGCAAGAAATCACCACACTCCGGTCGGCCACACTCTGTTGTAGCTAGATCAAAGCAATGGGAACCGACTCGACGGGTCAGGGAGGGAAGAGAGTGAGGTCCACGCCGAGTAGGAAGTCGTTTCTTTTGAGGCAACTTGGGTTTGGTCCCTGTTAGGCGCAGGAGAAATGGCGAAAATGGAAGTAACCAAGTCTTCTCAAACTGCTGTCCTTCTTCACGGTGCACGGTTAGGTGGGATATACAATGATGGACAATTTGAATAAGTTGCGATAGTTCACGTGACATCACAACAATCTGAAGAGCCAAATGCTTAAAATTGAGGTGGAAGGCATGGGAAATGTCAAAATGCAGATTTCTAGTCTTAGTTAGAGGCTAATTTCTTCCATCTGAGATCACGACATCATCAAATTCTAGAAAGTGAATGCAACCTACACACAATCCCAAGCTTTATGGTCAAAAAGCAGGTGTAAGAAAAGGAAAAATATAACTGCTAATATTTATTGTAGATGGTAAACCCTATATTTAATCTGTTTGTGTAGGTTCGCAGTTGTACAGGAGTTGTCCATCGTAGGCAAAAATTCTTCAGTCTTCATCTGTACTCTGTAGTTGAAGTGTAGGACGTTTCGATCTTAGTCCAAAGATCGCCATCAGCTTAATCCAGTGTTTCCATCAACATCAGTCCTGTATGATAAGCAGATCACGTTACAGAATCATATTTCAGTTGGAGCAGGAGCCAGTACAAGTCTATTGGAGAGAAATATCCAGAAAGAAAAGTGACAAATTGATTTGATAATGATTGGATTCACAAACCTGCCATATTATTCTTAAAGCTGAGAGTCCTTTCTACTGGCCAACATCACGCGTGCTTTTGAAAATTGTCATCACTTTTGGACACCTTTATGAGAAAATAATCAGAGTTCATAATTATGTGCTGACTGAGAAGACATTGAACTTCGTGACGGTTTTTGTTCCATGTGGATTGGCCCAGGAATAGCAGAGAAATTAGCACTAAACTAAGACTAGAAATCTGCATTTTGACAGTTGGTTCAAGGTTGCCAGCATATTTTTACAGCTGTCCTCACCGCAACTTTAAACTATAGGCTCTTGAGGATACTGTGATGACGCAACCTCATCTTCATTATCTAAAAATATTGTTTCAAATGTAATTATTCCACTTCTCTGTCGATTTTCAAACTCCTCTAAGACTTGGTTACGATCTCACACAAACAGCACAACGGAGCGAGCTCAGGCCCGAAACTCGCTTACGGCGCGCAAACCGGCGTCCCTTAGGCCCAGCGCGAATCATTAACAGCTGAGACTGTTTTGATTGCTCCGCTGTCCTTCAGAGCCCCATCTCGGCCCTGCTAATTGATGCGGCATTAATCTGGCTAAATATGCCTGAGCTTAGCAGCACCTAGCATATGTCCGCTTTGCACAGCTCGTAATCAGGCCCCGAACAACAATGCCCTGCCCTTTTCCCTTCGGTTTTACGAATTATCAACTCTTTATTTGCACGGAGAGCTGGGCTGAGCTGTTCTTAAGGGGAGACGCTGCCGGTGAAACTCAATTCTGACTATTTTCAGGTTTTAATCTGTTAACACAGTGGTTCCCAACCTTTTGTGTCTTGCGTACCTCTTGGGTCTTTTGTTTATCCTCCAAGTACCCCCTTTCTCGATGGTTTTGATGATTAATCAGAAAGTGAATGACTAAAACTCCTATTTATCAGTAAAAAGGCGACTAAATATTGTCAAACTCTCACACTTTACAGTTAAATAGCTTTTCTTTGAACATAATAATCAAAAATACAATTCAATTTGGTCTTATTTTGTATATGCAATTATTCCAAGTATCCATGGGTTCCTGTACCCCTGGTTGGGAAACACTGTCTTGACATATACACTTTCATCTGGAAACAAATAAATGACCTAATCTTTATAATAAAAATATAAAAACAATTATTCACTCATTCAACGTTTCTCCATATAAGTAGATGGGAGATTGTAACTTCTCACATGGGGCAAAGACATCTCCACTTTAGAAGTTCCCACGGACTCCAAACTTTCTTGTATTAGAATATATGTAATATTCTATATACTAATATTCTGAAGATTTGTCCTGTGGGATTTGTCAATATCTAGTTCCCAGCCTGATTTATTAAGTTTTGAAGTAAACCCCAAATAATGAGGAAAAAATGTACATTTTTACAGATTCGCTAATAACTAGCGTATTCAAAAACTATACCAAATCTAAAATCCCCTTGGAATAAATCTTTATAACTAATGTATCAACAAAATAAAACCATA
This sequence comes from Lesueurigobius sanzi, assembly GCA_900303255.1. Lineage (NCBI taxonomy): Eukaryota > Metazoa > Chordata > Actinopteri > Gobiiformes > Gobiidae > Lesueurigobius > Lesueurigobius sanzi. The sequence goes on from OMNZ01089239.1 coordinate 83,880, forward strand.
CATTTAAACCTGGATCTATTTGTGGTCAAAAATCTTCAATCTAAGAAATAAAAGTCGATTTATTGAAAACGTTACCTCACCTTTTCCATATACAGTACATTGTGGCATCATCATTTTCAGCTAAAACACTGACAAACCGACTTCAGTTTCGCAATGTCCTTTATAGGGCTGCCCCCTTGTAGTCGTTTAGTCGACTAATCAGTCGGTGGCGTCTCAGTCGACTAACATTTTTACTAGTCGACTAAAATGTATGCACTTTAATTAAGATGCCTGATTGCAGTTTGTTATCAATATGAC